>JACJUY010003190.1:0-86903 GCA_014220935.1 Platorchestia sp. MABIK | reverse complement strand
AGTATCGGTATCGGCCAAAAATGGGTATCGGTATCGGCCAAAAATGGGTATCGGTATCGGCCAAAAAAATGGTATCGGTACATCACTAGTTCCGGTATTTGTGAAGGAGAAAACAATAATCGATTTTCCAATTTTTGCTGCCTAAACACAGTTCATTAGATCTAAATGAACAACTTTTCTTCCATGCACTTTTGGGGGCAAATGAGTATTTAACGAGTTATAGCGGTATGTTAATTTTCGTCTTTGATGACGATTGCGCTCGAATAAACGGCTACTAATCAATTTTTGAATTTTTGTTGCTTGAATCATGGTAATAACATTGAAATAAACAATTTTTCTTCCATACACTTTTTGCGACAAATTAGCATTTTACGAGTTAGAGCGGTAGGTTTAGTTGTTGCGCGATTAAGCTATTAAGAGTACGTTTGGGTACTTCGGAATTTATTATTTGCCCACCCCGCGGAGCTTGCGAAGCCTGAATTCACTTCTAGGATCTTTTAGTTAATAACATTAGAAATTATCACCCAAAACTAACAAGTTATAGCGGTATGTTAACTTTCGTATTACATGGCGGGAATGCGCTTAATCATTCGAGCGCGTTGGAAGGGAGAGTCCATTGTAGTGTTGCCATCCGACACGCTCGATGAATTACTTCCCGCTTCAAACACTAGAGTTGCGGTAACTAATTTACTGCTATAACTCGTTAAATACTCATTTGCCCCCAAAAATGCATAGATGAAAAATTGTTTATTTCTATCTAATTAGCTAGGATTAGGCAGCGAAAAGCGGAAAATCAATTGTTGTCCTCTCCTTCACATTTACCAAAGTTCCTTGTTTATGTAGGAAAAAATCTGCTATAAAAGGTTAAGGCTGTAAAGATTTATGCAGAGGTTAACTTGAATATTTGTTGCTTTGTCCTCTAAATGGATTTCAAATAGAAAATTTTCTTCACTGCAATTTCCTATGAGGCAGTGTAAATGCAAAAAATAGAAATTTTTTGTGTTCATGTCTATTACTAAATATTAGCCTGGTAACCATCAGTGTCCAGTTATCTGCCCCTGGTAGGTGGCAGTTATGCTGCCACTGTCTACTCAACTAACTTGTGCAAAATGCATCCTAATTGAATTTGTCCAAATAAGTTGACATGTGGTTTTTTTTATCTTTCAAAAGCATACTACTATATGATACTGGAGTTGAAGAGAGTGATAGTGTGGATATTCCTTGGCTACCTATAGGCTAATTGCCAAGCCTGATGAAATTATAATTTTTTAATTTCATGAGTAAATTTAGCTTTCCTAGTTTATGATTGAGATTGGTTGATAAGTCCGAGGTGAATATGTGAGGTTCTAAGCTAAAGATTTGGTAGGCCTTCCTCTTGTGAAAATAGGAAAGGTTTTTTGTTATTATTCATATTTTTTGTTAATTGCTGTCTGGTTTTTCAGCACCTACTTCTTTCTCAACTTACCGTTTCTTTGAACCTTCTGCATAGATTCCATATTCATTTTAGTCCATATCAAGTGGTGTTTTTCTCTTTAGAATGCCTTTGTTGCAGTTAGGTGGGCTTAAACTAACATCTGATCTAAATCTGAAATGGGTTAAGGAGAAGAGATAATCAATAAAAGAAAGAATTTTATAGAAAAATTTTCAGCAATTCCTAAATTGGTTGATTAGTTGTATATTCAGAGCCAACATGCTGTGAATTTAAGTCTGGTGGTAGAAATATTTTAACTTTTGAAATTGATCACCTTGAGCTAAAAAGTTTTATTGATTAGTTGTTTAATCTGTAAATTGAAAAAATATTATTTTGGTTTATACGGTGCTATGTAGACTTGTGTAAACATATCAGGGCAAATGCTATTCATGCTTCCATACATATGCTCATATGGTGCACATTAATTACACAACATATTTTCTATGAAAGTAATGTAGCATTTTTGTAAATGCTAATGAGTGTTTATTCATTTTCTACTGGGAAAGTATTAATTCAGTTGAAATGGTCTTCACATTTCTGAATGACGTTTTGTTGCAGCTCACCAATGTCGGGATTCAGCCGTCGAACATTTCGTTCAACACTCTCACGATGGAGAGTGACAAGTTCATCTGCATCCGTGAGAAGAGCACCGAGGCAGCGCAGGTGGTCATCATCGACATGGCGGACCCCACAAACCCCATCAGGAGACCCATCTCTGGCGACTCGGCCATCATGAACCCTGCCTCTAAAGTTATTGCGCTCAAAGGTGACTTAGAGTTCCATGCCGTGCTATTTATAGGTGACCTCAAGTTCCATGCCATGCTATTTATAGGTGACCTCAAGTTCCATGCCATGCTATTTATAGGTGACCTCAAGTTCCATGCCATGCTATTTATAGGTGACCTCAAGTTCCATGCCATGCTATTTATTTGTTGAGTTAGGATGATTTCTTTTTATTAGTGAATTCATGTAATCATGTTTGTTTTTTCTAAAGAGTTTATTGCAATTGACTTTAAATTTGAGTTTGCTATTGAACTTAATATTATAGTTGCCTCAAAGGGTTGAAAAAAATGTTGAACAAACTACATGTGAAATAGGTGAAGAGAAGCTGGTAAACTCATTAAAAAATTATTTAATGTACATTTAATTTTTTATTTTTCAGCTCAAAAAACACTGCAAATCTTCAATATTGAAATGAAAACCAAGATTAAAGGTGAGATAGTTTCCATCTTGTTTTCTGTGTTGATTATAATGGCTTTGAAGACTTGCATGTGTATAATACTGTGTCAAATTTCAAATTATTATAAGAAATACTAAATTGATTGATATATATGGTTTTTTTCATGTGTGTTTTTATTTTCCATTTATGGAGAATTTGTTTAGTTAAAAGAATTGATAAAATTATTTACTGTCACTTGAAAAGGAGCTTGGCTGACACTCCAAAAACTGGTGTGAAAAGTAAATATGCAAGCAAGTTGCTACATTCGCCTTGGGAGAGGATGACTGGTGTGAAGTGCATTGCTGTATTTCATGCTACTATTGTTGAACAGTAAATATCTTTTTGGTAGTTCTATGTGTACAGCTTCTTATTTTTATCATTTTCTAGACCCTCTCTTATGTGAAATGCCTGTCAGGCTGTGGAAAGGTGTTCAACTGTTCTTTGTATTGCCTTAAATTAAATAATTGTTAGTCCTCATAGCTGGACTATCTGCTGTCTTTTTAAACACCCCATCATTCTGGCTTCTATGTGCTCAAGTCAAGCATAAGGTGTTGTGTGATACTGTTTGAACTGTAATTCAGATACTTCCTTGTGTTTAGTGCACATCTCATTACTGTTATGTTTGCTGTTGCAGCTCACACCATGGACCAGGAAATCACCTTCTGGAAATGGATTTCTTCAAACAAGTTGGCTCTGGTGACTGAGAATGCAGTCTTCCACTGGAGCATGGATGGTGAGTTGCATTGCACTGGTCAGCTGCATAAAGAAATTCCCTCCTTCTCAGCAAGATAATATTTATTTGCGATATTTCACGTTGGTAATTAGTTTTACCATTCTCTTCTTAATTGCAGGGTTGTTGTTGGTCAAAGCTTGAGCTAAATTTTATAGTTTCCAATTATTTAAAAGTGGTCTTCAAAATCTAGAATCATTTATACAGAAATTCTGAAAATCAAGCGGCTCTTCCCATATTCTTATTGTGCATGCAAACTTCGTGGAGTTTTTTAGTGCAAAACGGGATTGTTGAATTTTCTGATATATTCATGTTGAAGAGGAATCATTTTTAAATTTTGCTTTGTGATTTTGTCTCATTTGGAAAATGTGCATAATTCCAATGAAGAGACACACATTCAGCTTTTGTACTACTGTGGTGCTTAGTGACAGTTTTCAAGATATGTTGATTTTGAATGTTTGCATGGGAATTGTTTGTTAAGGATCTTCACCAACCTTGCGTGCAGGTTTAAGATTTAGCAAGATGAGTTTCCATTTTAAATGTTTGCATGGGAATTGTAATTAAAGAGCTTCATCACCCCTTGTGTGCATGTTTGTTTTCAAGATACGCACATTTTAAATGTTTGCATGGGAATTGTTAATTAAGGAGCCTTATGAACCATATGTGCAGGTGATGCTCAGCCCACAAAAATGTTCGACCGGCACAGCAGCCTGAACGGCAGCCAGATCATCAACTACCGCACAGACTTCAAGCAGAACTGGCTGCTGCTGATCGGCATCTCGGCCCAGCAGAACCGGGTGGTGGGCTTCATGCAGCTCTACAGTGTGGAGAGGAAGGCTTCACAGCCCATTGACGGGCACGCTGCTGCCTTTACCCAGTTCAAGGTGAGTTGTGTGTGTGCCTTCACTTTCTGGGGGAGTTGCTGTGTTGTGTGTGTGCCTTCAATTTCATGGGGAGTTACTGTGTTGCGTGTGTGCCTTCACTTTCATGGGGAGTTACTTTGTTGTGTGTGTGCCTTTACTTACATGGGGAGTTACTGTGTTGTGTGCGTGCCTTTACTTACATGGGGAGTTACTGTGTTGTGTGCGTGCCTTGACTTACATGNGTTACTGTGTTGCGTGCGTGCCTTTACTTACATGGGGAGTTACTGTGTTGCGTGTGTGCCTTTACTTACATGGGGAGTTACTGTGTTGTGTGCGTGCCTTCATTCTGGCATGCTCTGGTGTGGGAGTGATAGAAAGGGGTCTTGGATAAAACCACCAGTGTTGATCTGAAGAACATCTCTTTGCTTTTGTTATAAGTTCAACAATGCTGTGTGCCATCCTAACAGATTTTTTGCATATGAAAAGATAGTAGAGCTCAACTCAGAAACGTTTGTAGAAAAATGCGAAATTTTATGGGTACCTTCTTCACTCTGAAATTTGTGCTCAGCTTCCACTGAGCTCTGTTTCATGCAGCTCGTGAGAGTTGCACGCTGTTTGCTTCCAGCAATTCTGTTGGCAAGTTTCTGTTGCAGTTGTATACTTTGAAGCATGGTGGAGAATAACATTCGTTTTATATGCAATTGCAAGCTTATGATGGATGTAACAACGTTAATGCCATTGCAGATGGAAGGTAACCCCGAGGAGTCGACGCTGTTCTGCTTCGCGGTGCGCAACGCCCAGGGCGGCAAGCTGCACATCATCGAGGTGGGGCAGCCCGCCACCGGCAACCAGCCCTTCACCAAGAAGAATGTTGACGTCTTCTTCCCTGCCGAGGCCCAGAACGACTTCCCTGTTGCCATGCAGGTAGGCATTGCTTTTAGTTTTGTCACTTCTCTCCGAGTTCTTTCTCTTGTGTATTTCTCTTTTCCTCTATTTTCTTTTTAGTACTATGGTGTAGACTGAAAAACTTTTTTCAAGTTCTAATCATCATTGTCTTTAATACTCTTGTATCATCAAGGGGACGGAGAGATAGTTTTATAGTGATAATTTTTTAAAACTAAACAGTTTTTGTGAGAAGAAGTTGTGTAAAATCAAATAAGGAAATGTTTGAATGATGTATTCAGATCAGACTAACGTGTTACGCATTTTTTGTGAAGGGACTTCAAATTAAAATGTGGTTTGGTTAAAACTAGTGAATCATTTCTGTAGGTAGTTTTACTTGAAAAAAGTAAAGCTTTCTTGACACTACCAGATTGTCATCAGCTATTGAAAATTTTTCATTTCCAGAATGTTGCATTACATGGGCAAATTTCGGAGTATAAGCAATGTCAAGCACCTTTTCTGCTATCCAATTTAGAAAAAAAGTTAATTTACATCCAAGTGATATGAACCTGTACCAGGATGGTTTTGACAGCCATGGTAACTAGCCTTGTTTATTGACATGCAGGTGGAAATGTGTGCGGTCCCGAGCTGAGAGTTCCGTAGGCCATCTTTTGGTTGAAATAAAAAATTTTTATTGTGTTAAGGACTGCTTTTTTTTTGTTTTCTGCGGTCATGTGTTTCAGCATCTACTTTCTTCTTCAACTGATATCTTGTTTCATAAACTTTTTCTCGACTCACTGTTTCTATGCCCCTTCTGCATAGATTCCACATTCCCTTACTTCCATTCTAAATGGTGACTTCTTTCCTCTTTTCGGGATGCTTCTTTTTAGTGGTTAAGGAGGCTTAAACTAATATCTAACTTATCTACAATCCTATTCACAACAAAAAATTTACATCCAAGTGAACCCAAATCAGGATGGTTAAGACAGCAATAGTAACTAACCTCATTCATTGACGTGCAGGTGAGCGAGAAGCACGGCGTGATCTACCTGATCACAAAGTATGGCTACGTTCACCTCTACGACATCGAGAATGGCACGTGCATCTTCATGAACCGCATCAGCGGGGACACCATCTTTGTGACGGCTCCTCACGAGGCCACCAACGGCATCATTGGCGTCAACAGGAAGGGGCAGGTGCGTCTCGTCGTGTGTTGACGTGTGTGCTCCACAGCCTCGTCATTGAGGTGCTTTGTTTGACGGTTACGTTTCGTCTTGTTGACTGCCATCGTGGTCCTTTGATCGACAGTTCAGAGCTGCCACAGCCTTGCCATCATAGTCCTTTGTGTATGACAGTTGTTGAGCGGCTTCTTATGGAACTTTTGATAACAAGAATAAAGCTTTCGTAGATGATTGTCTTTGGTAACGAGCAGAAAGCATTATTTGATAATTGAGAATCAATGTACTTGTGAGCATTTTTCAGAAATTCATATCACGGAAAAACTAAACTGCTAGTCCAATAAAGTAACAGTCTACTACCATGGTGATGGTTAATTTGAGAAAGGAAATATACGTTCTACTTTAAAAACAAATTTCTCTTAATATTTGGCCATATTTTATTTTCAGGGCTTTGAGTTGATATTTAGAAATTGTTAGCTTACGACCTCGATTGACCACCCCTCAGTTAGAAGCTCGGAGAAACTTTGCTTTTTATTAGCAAAGTATTTGTGGAAATTTTTTGCATTGTATTCCTTATTTTTGTTTCCAAAAGCTACGAGTACATTTGAGTTTTGTATCTTTTGGGCAAGTCAGCTTATAGCAATGTTTGAACTTAGGGGTAGGGATACATGCATAAATTTAGAGTTTGAAAGCCTCAATTTTTTATGATGGATAAATCTGTGCTACGTTTTTTAGGCCTTGCAGTGGCCGAGTGTACAGATCGCTTGCGTTCTGTGCTTCATGCACGGGTTTGAGCCCTGTACGCAGCAGTTGGCGTGAAAAACGCTGACGCGGCAAATCAGGGTCGTTGCCTGCAGTGTGGTCACTGTCCTCAAGGAATGTCACCTGGGCACTAAACGAGAGGAAAGTTAGGCCTTAAAGCTCGGGCGTGACTAGGGGCCTGAGGAACCCCTATCACGTATATTCCCTGTAAGAGTATCATGTCAATGATACTCAGCCACTCTCTACTAAAAGTGAAAAAGGCTTGGTATATACCATTTACCCTACATTTTTTGTAGATTAATAGGTTCAATCATTTTTTGAATGCATTTAGCTTAAATACAGCGGCTACAACCGGATTCGAAATAAACAGCAATCCACATCTACTATTAATTAAACAATTTTCACATTTCTCGTCTAGCTATTGCCTTTCAAAAGGTAACATTATTGAGCAGTGTGGATGGTACCAAGAAATTAATTTGACCGCAGGGAATCTCAGGGACTATTGATTCAGAATGGATTAGACTGAAGGAAGCTTCTATCTGAACAACAATTTTAGCACTTCCTGTCTAGCTATTGCCTATCAGAAGGCAACACTATTCAGTGCAGGAAGGATGTCACAAGAAATTAGGTTGGCCGAAGGAAGACTACCGCTTGAGAATGAATTAGAATGAAGAAAGAGTGGAAATGTTCACAAGAAACTAGGTTGGCGGAAGGAAACCTCAGGGTTATCACTTGAGAACGAGTTAGACTGAAGAAAGCGTCTACTTGGCCAGGTTCTAAGTGTGAGCGTGGACGAGGAGAACATCATCCCGTACATCAGCAACGTGCTGCAGAACTCCGACCTGGCCCTACGCATGGCGACGCGCAATAATCTCGCAGGAGCTGAGGAGCTCTTCGTACGCAAATTCAACACTCTCTTCCAGGTGCGTTCCGAGTATCCAAATTTGAGTTCTGCTATTTAATGTGTTATTTAATTAATCGTTCTCGTATAACGAAAGACCTCCGGCGCGAAATAGGCCTTGAACCTGAAGCACTAGTAACCTTCTTGCAAAATACAATTGCTATCCAAATTTGCGTCCTTGTTCATAGGTCGTGTTTCAGTAATGTCAAGAAGGTGAAGTGTGTATGGAGGTGTTTAGTCCAAAATTAAAACTATTCCTTTGTGGAGAGCAAATTTTGTAAATGAAAACGTATAATAATAGTATGTATCATTAAAAAGTGGAATTATGAGTCTGACATGACGTTTATTACTAGATAAGAACTCGAGAGTTGAATAATGAAAATGTTTGCTGTGTGCAGGGTGGCCAGTACAGCGAAGCAGCGAAGGTGGCCGCCAATGCCCCTAAAGGCATCCTGAGGACACCTCAGACCATACAGAAATTCCAGCAGGTGTCTGCCCAGCCTGGCCAGACATCTCCTCTCCTCCAGTATTTCGGCATCCTGCTCGACCAGTCTCAACTGAACAAGTTCGAATCCCTGGAGCTGTGCAGACCTGTCCTCAGCCAAGGCAGGAAGAACCTGCTCGAGAAGTGGCTCAAGGACGACAAACTCGAGTGTTCCGAGGAGCTCGGGGACCTTGTCAAGCAGACCGACCCAACGCTCGCCCTCTCCGTCTACCTGCGAGCTAACGTGCCTAACAAAGTTATTCAGTGCTTTGCTGAGACCAGCCAGTTTCAGAAAATTGTACTTTATGCCAAGAAGGTTGGCTACACTCCCGACTACATCTTCTTGCTCCGTAATGTGATGCGTGTCAACCCTGACCAGGGTTTAGCTTTTGCTCAAATGCTTGTGCAAGATGATGAGCCCATGGCGGACGTGAGCCAAATTGTCGACATTTTCCTGGAGTCGAACCTCATCCAGCAGTGCACTGCTTTCCTGCTTGATGCCCTAAAGAACAACCGCCCCACTGAAGGACCACTGCAGACTCGCCTGCTTGAAATGAACTTGGTGTCTGCCCCACAAGTTGCTGACGCCATCTTGGGCAACCAGATGTTCACTCACTACGACCGCGCCCACATCGCCCAGCTGTGCGAGAAGGCTGGCCTGCTGCAGCGCGCCCTCGAGCACTACACTGACATGTACGACATCAAGAGGGCTGTTGTCCACACGCATCTCCTCAACTCGGAGTGGCTCGTGAACTTCTTTGGGTCCCTCTCGGTGGAGGACTCCTTGGAGTGCTTGAAGGCGATGCTCACGGCCAACCTCCGCCAGAATCTCCAGATCGTTGTACAGATCGCCACCAAGTACCACGAGCAGCTCAGCACCAACGCTCTTATTGACGTGTTTGAGTCGTTCAAGTCGTTTGAGGGCCTCTTTTATTTCTTGGGTTCCATTGTTAACTTTTCACAGGAACCTGAGGTTCACTTCAAGTACATCCAGGCAGCTTGCAAAACCGGACAAATCAAAGAGGTTCGTGCAGTTTGAGTACTTGTTTGGTTAAATCATCTTCAAGTAGCAGATTTCTCTTGCAATTTGGCAAATATTCAGAAATATACTTTGAACGAGATTCTGGTATTGGTCACTGTCTTCACTTCTTACGAGTCTCTTGAATGTTCGTATTTATGTTATCCACCATAAACTCATCCAAAGTAAGCACAGAAAATCAATCTTATAAACGCCGAGTAAAGTTTCCCATCATTAGTGTGATGCGTGCTAGTAATGCTTCTTACTGTCAACTCCAAACTCTATGTGCCCAACGTCTCCTTGACTCGTACTTCTATTTCTTTCACGCAAGTTTCCTTGTTTATTCAGTGACTTCTATTTATTATCTTCCTGTTTGTTGCTCCATTTTCTTTTGCTGAGTACATCACGTTAGGAGACCACCTCAATTTAGAGGTAAATTTTTAATTTCTAAACTTACAGCCATTAGTTCTTCATTAACATTATTTGCCTTGTATATAAAGTGGCCCTATTTTAAGTCGTCCTTGGTGTTGCGCCATCTTTTTCTGCTGTGTACTGCAACGTTAGGAAACCACCTAAATTATGTAAGGACAATTTGATATTTTCTTCAGAGTTGTGTCCATTGAAATGAGACCATTTTACATTGCAGGTTGAGAGAATATGTCGGGAGAGCAACTGCTACAATCCCGAGCGCGTCAAGAACTTCCTGAAGGAAGCCAAGCTCACCGACCAGCTGCCGCTCATCATAGTGTGCGATCGCTTCGACTTCGTGCACGATCTTGTGCTCTACCTCTACCGGAACAACCTTCAGAAGTACATTGAAATTTATGTCCAGAAGGTGCGTGTTTCTCCCTCGTGGAGCTGTCACTGCTCATAGTTTGTATAAGGGAATACTTTTATTTCCAGTTTAATTTCATTTCAAGTATATCATTTGACAAGTATATGTGAATATCTGGTTTCATTTTAAGTAAATAATTTGACGGAAACAGAAGCACAGTCACTTTGAGAACTGGAAAAGTTGCCTTCATGAGCTAGAATAAAACTTGTTTAGTTTCTGATGATTGTACTGATGAGTAGCACCTTCTGATAAAATGTACTCAACATTGAAAGTACCACTCCTGTAGTGGTACTTTGGTATGAATGCAGCGTTTATGCATGTAGATGTAAAAAGGAAACTCTTCATTGTAAGTCTAAGTATGAGGTTCCTCGTGACTTGCTGAACGCATGCCTAAATGTGTGCAAGTTATTTACTGGTCACGTAGTGTTTCTGCATCACTATTCTTTCTCAAAATATTTACAGATTATACAGCGTTTCTGACTCGTTATTCTTTCTACTTCCTAACATTAACATTTTTTGCAGGTGAATCCGTCGCGTCTGCCTGTGGTGATCGGAGGCCTACTGGACGTGGACTGCGCCGAGGATGTGATCAAGCAGCTCATCTTGGTCGTGCGGGGACAGTTCTCCACTGACGAGCTCGTGGAAGAGGTGCGTGTTGGTGCTGCTGTAGTGTGAGGTCTACCACACTATAGCAAGAGATCTACCTCTAGCTGGTGCTACTATAGCGTAAGGTTTGGTTAGGTTGCTAATGGATATTACTTCTTTCCATACATTTAATTTAGTGATAAAAACTTAATTTGTACATCTCAAACTGCACCTGGGTAGGCGAGATATGGCTGTAGACCTCACGCAATGGTAGCACCGCGTGTTTTCTTCCCCTAATTGAGAGATGAAAAGAGAAAACAATCTCCAGGTTTCCGAACGTGGTGCTACTTCTACCGAATGTGGTCCATTGGTTCATTTGTTTCCAGCTTCCAAGTGGTGCTGTCCCAAGTGCATTCATTATGAAGTACTACCACGTGTGGCATGCAAGGCATCTTGCTTCTTTCTTTTGTTGAAGGTCAACTATACTGGTCATTCAAATATTTAATTTACAAATTTTACTTCATGGCACGAGTTGTTTTTAATTTACTCATTATTCTTGAACGCAATGCTTTGGATAAATAGGCTATTCCATGGGATGTTTGCATCTCTCATCAGTTCATCAATTACCTCGATTAACACTTCCATCACATCGTGCACCACCGGTGGCCATGGAGGGGATTTCCATAATACTGCGGACTGACTAGTAGCCACAAACTCAATTTCCATGAGTCCTCGAATAAAGCTAAATGAAGGCCCGATCCAGTTGATGTTTGTCATTTTTCAAATGGGTTATTAAAATTCATTATAAATTGAAGTTGAATATTGAACTTCAGTTTAACCAATTGCGATCACCGTGTTAAAACGCATTGCTATTGGACAGGTGGAGAAGCGCAACAGGCTGAAGCTCCTGCAGTCATGGCTGGAGTCGCGTGTACATGAGGGCGTCACCGAGCCCGCCACTCACAACGCCATCGCCAAGATCTACATTGATGCCAACAACAACCCCGAGCGCTTCCTCAAGGAAAACCAGCACTACGACAGCAAAGTCGTTGGTACGCTCTCCTGGGTGTTGATGTTCTCTTTGTATACGATGTTGATTTTGTGGCGAGTTGTACGACTGGAAGTCTGTTTTCAAGTACAAAGTATTCTAATTATTAGATTTACTACATGACTGCACAATTTTGAGGCAAGTTGTGTGTTCAACTGGGAGTCGATATCTTTAAATCAAAATATTCAAATTATCATATTTACAATGTATGTAACTGCAATGATTTTCAGGCAAGTTGTATGTTATACTGGAAGTCAATGTTTTTAAGTACAATGAATATTAAAATTATCAGATTTACCGTGTATGAAAATACAAAATTTTGAGGCAAGTTGTGTGGTTAGAAGTTGAGTGTGCAATAGTTGAGCGAGGGACTGATTTTGTTTCCTCGTCTATTAAACACTTTCTCTTGCTGCACTTACGTAGAAGTCTGACCTAGCCATCAAACCAGAAGGTTGAATGAGATGATATGTTGCAGATATGATGTCTGTTTTGCAACCAAGTATGTGCTGTCAATGTCTACTTCTACTTTGAAGAGCTAGATGTACAAGTGCCTAATTTTTACTAGTATGAAGAAACGAGCTCATATATTATTATGCTTATGAAGCCAATGTAAAGTTCAACGCTAAAATTCATCAATGCCTAAATGAAAAGCTCTTCCTAGTTTATAGCCAATATACATTGAATGGCCTAGCTCACAGGACGAGGATGCAAGAATTGCACCACGAGTGTGCTTTTGGTTTTAACACTTTGCTTGTGGTTGAAAAATTCAAACAATCTTTCAAAGCTAATGGTATTTAATCGGACCCAGTTACTGTTTAGTTTTTTAACATTGGTTACAATTTTTTACTTTCTATTGGAGTTGACTATTGAACTTGACTATTGAACTTCAATCTAGCCCGTCGCAGTCAACGTGTTGACTATTGAACTTTAGTTTGACCCATCGCAGTGAATGTGTTGAATTTGAGTTGACCGTTGAACTAGAGTTTAACCCAACGTATTTAAGTGTTGCTCGTGCGTGTGTACCAGGCAAGTACTGCGAGAAGCGGGACCCTCACCTGGCATGCATCGCGTACGAGCGTGGCCACTGCGACCGGGAGCTGATCAACGTGTGCAACGATAACTCGCTCTTCAAGAACGAGGCGCGCTACCTCGTCCAGCGCCGCGACCCCGAGCTCTGGGCTGAGGTGCTGCAGGAGACCAACCAGTTCCGGCGTCAGCTCATTGACCAGGTCCGTACCCACTTGTTTGTTATCCGGGGCTGATTTGACAGGATCTTTTTTGGTCAGGTCCGTGCTAACTTGTTATCCAGGACTAATTTTATACGCTAGCTTTATTGACCAGACTGGCTGTATTGTCCAGGTTGGTTCTAACTTACATTCCAGGGCTAATTTTACACGCTAGCTTTATTGACGAGGTGAGTGCCAACTGACTGTATTATACAAAGCTAATTTTACTCACTAGTTTATCTGGCCAGGTCCGTGCCAACTTGTTATATTGGGCTAATTTTACACCTAGCTTTATTGAACAGACTGGCTTTATTGTCCAGGTCGGGGCTAACTTACATTCCAGGGCTAATTTTACACACTAGGTTCGTATTTTACACGTTAGCTTTATTTTACATGGTCAACAGAAATCTTAAATTTGAGCTTTTCTCCTTTATATTAACAAAAAATTACATAAACCACTGCGACTTCTAAGACGAGAGTGAATAATTTTTCAATTTCTGTACTTACAAATAAAAAGTTGCATTCATGCTTTCCCAACACCTTCGAACCCAATTGGTACAGTTTTTTTTTTTCGGTTTTATTTGCCAATGCAAAATTTTACTGTCTGGCTCTTGGTATACGAAAGAGATACTAGTTGAAAGAAACATTAAGGGTTGGATCTGTGTATTAAATCGAGACTAACATCTCAGGCTGTTGATGAAGTTTTTGTGTTGCAGGTTGTGCAGACGGCCCTCTCCGAGACCCAGGACCCAGAAGACATTTCCGTCACAGTGAAGGCTTTCATGACGGCTGACCTCCCCAACGAACTCATCGAGCTGCTCGAGAAAATTGTGCTCGACAATTCGGCCTTCAGCGATCACAGGTACTGCTTTTATCCCCTACAGATTACGACAAGTTCCCATCTTTTACCTCACTGAATTTCTACTGGTTTGAATTCAGTCTTTGAGTTTTTTCCCCAAGACAACCGGTAGTTATTAGAATGCATGCTATTCAAAGCAGGAAAAAATAATTTCCTATCTTGCGTGTTCTTCAGAATGAAAAGCTGTGTGGTGGACAACGTATTTACCCAAATTTAATAGGCGGGTGGCTTTTATGGCACGAAAAACGACACAGTCTCACTGCTGAGATTGATTGAGGTGGCTGCGAGGGAATAATTGTGAAATCATATTCCCTTGCAGGAATCTGCAGAATTTGTTGATCCGAGGGTGATAGTTGGGAAAAGAAGATATTCTTGCAGGAATCTGCAGAATCTATTGATCCGAGGGTATCGTCGTTGGGAAATAACAAACATTTTCTTGCAGGAATCTGCAGAACCTGCTGATCTTGACAGCGATCAAGGCAGACCATACTCGAGTCATGGACTACATCACTCGCCTCGACAACTACGACGCACCCGATATCGCCAACATCGCTATCAGCAGTCAGCTCTATGAGGAGGCTTTTGCCATCTTCAAGAAGTTTGACGTGAACACCTCCGCCATTCAGGTGCGTCCTCATATGCAGTATTGTTGAGGGTGTTCCTATGCAATAATGTTGTGCCCAAACTATATTTTGGTCTTGCACTGCAGCCAGTGCGTGGTGACTTCTCGTAGCACTGAAACACTAGCTAGTTTCAATTCTCCATTGGTGGAGAATTTCGTAACTCCAATATTTCTGGGTTCAGGTGTCACAAGCTATCTTTAATTCTTCATGGTTGGATACTTACCAATAATTCTAGTTCAGGTGACACTAACTACCTAGCTATTTGTAATTCTTCATTAGTGGATAATTTCGTAACACCAGTAATTCCAGTTCAAGAGACACAAGCTAATTTTAATTCTCAATTGTTGGATAATAACTAATGGTTTTGGTTCAGGTGCTGATCGAGCACATCACAAACCTGGACCGAGCGTACGAGTTTGCGGAGCGCTGCAACGAGAGCGCCGTGTGGAGCCAGCTCGCCAAAGCGCAGCTGCAGCAGTCGCTGGTCAAGGAGGCCATTGATTCCTACATCAAGGCTGACGACCCGACTGCTTACATCGATGTCGTCCAGACCGCCTCACAAACCGGTGGGTGCACTGCTTCTGAGAATTGTAGCTGCGCTAATGAAATTCCTCTTTATAAAACGCTTCAAATTTGAGCTGAAAATATTCACATACTGAGAATTTGGAAATGAGTTTAGTAAATCCATTTCTGATAGTACAGTTCATTGCGAGTCCTGCTATATATGTTTTTTAATTTTTCGTTATCGTACAAGCTAAGACCTCCAGCGCGACATGGGCCTTGAATCTGAAGCGTTAGTAACTTTCTTGCAAACCAGCATTATTAAGTGTGCTTTGTTATTCTTAGCAGAAATTCTCATTGTTCGTGATTTTGGTTTGACTACAGGTCAGTGGGAGGACTTGGTCCGTTACCTGGTGATGGCTCGGAAAAAGGCGCGAGAGTCGTACGTGGAGAGTGAGCTCGTCTACGCCTATGCCAAGACCAACAGACTAGCTGACCTCGAGGAGTTCATCGCGGCTCCCAACCATGCTGACATTCAGAAAGTGAGCGGGTCTTTTCTTTTGGGCCTCATTTGCTCATATTTCATGTGGGTTTGTTTATTAACACGTTCACTGCTATGGGTTAAACTGAAGTTCAGTATTCAACTCAAATTTAAAGGCAAAAGTTGTTAAAAACTTTATGAATACCAAACATTAACTGGGTCCATTAAATACCATCAATTTTAAAAGATTGTTGAAACTTTTTCTAACGACCCACCGATGAATCGCATCGTAGTCAACGTGTTTAAGGGTTAGATTCCTGGGATTATCATGGGTGCTTCTTTACGGGTTGAATTGCGTTTTTGTGCGTGGAAGGGCGGTTTTGTGATTTGTTTCAGACTGAATTACTGACATTTGTTGTCTCGAATGAACAAAGCAGAACTATAGTGATGCTGCTTTCTTATATTTATGATACTCTATCATTGAAGGTAGCTTTTGCCCAAAGTGTTTTATGACGTGTGCCGTAAGTCATTTTGCCGTCACTGGTTAGGCTAGAGCTGAAATTATTCTTGCTGTAACTTGTAAAGATGAAAGTGTGGTTATTTAGTATTTTATGACATACCCAACCGTTGGTGGGCAGATCGGCGACCGCTGCTTCGATGAAGGTATGTTCGAGCCCGCCAAGCTCCTGTACAACAACGTGAGCAACTTCGCGCGGCTGGCCATCACTCTGGTGCACCTCAAGGAGTTCCAGGGCGCCGTCGAGAGCGCCAGAAAGGCCAACAGCACCCGCACCTGGAAGGAAGTCTGCTTTGCCTGCGTCGATAACGAGCAGTTCCGGCTCGCGCAGAATTGCGGGCTCCACATCGTCGTGCACGCTGATGAACTAGAGGATCTTATCAACTATTACCAGGTGCCTCACTTAAGCCTCTTTGTGTACAGTTATCAACTATTATCAGGCGTTTCACTTGAATTTATTCGATCATAAACCTTCGCGATCGTGCACGCTGATGAACTAAAGGACCTTGTCAATTATTACCAGGTGTTGTGTACAGTAATCTACCTTAGTGACTTTCGGCGCAATGTGTACTTGGTCTCCAAAGCGCTAGCAACTTGCATAGTGTTTCACATGAAATATGACTGCTCTTTCCTGCTCTTTCTAGTTCAGCGCTATTTCTACGATAAATTGAATGCTTGAAAATTCTTCCGTAACATCTGCTCAATGAAATTGCCCCTTATTTTTATAATGTTATGCATGAAATATGGCGGCACTAACGTGTTCAGTACCGATATATTGAATGCTTGCAAATTTTCCCGTTTCATCACATGCTTAATGAAATTGTCCGCTAGGACCGCGGTCACTTCGCGGAGCTGATCAACCTGCTGGAGGCGGCGCTGGGTCTCGAGCGGGCACACATGGGCATGTTCACCGAACTGGCCATCCTCTACTCCAAGTACAAGACTGAGAAGATGAGAGAGCATCTCGAGCTCTTCTGGTCCCGTGTCAACATTCCTAAGGTTTGTATTTGTCTTCCTGAGGGTGGGTTCCTCTTGCTTTCTTTCATCTTTAGTTGCCTATCCAAAGGCAAGTATTCTTGATTGATTGCCTTTTGAAGGAAGGCTCCTCTTACTTTCTTTCTTCTTTAGTTGCCTATCTTAAGGTCAGTGTACTTGATTGATTGCCGTTTGAAGGAAGGCTCCTCTTGCTTTCTTTCTTCTTTAGTTGCCTATCCAAAGGCGTGTTCTTGATTGATTGCCTTTTGAAGGAAGTCTCCTCTTGCTTTCTTTCTTCTTTATTTGCCTATCCTAAAGTAATTGTACTTGATTGCTTTCCTGAGAGAAGGCTCCTCTTACTTTCTTTCTTCTTTAGTTGCCTATCTTAAGGTCAGTGTACTTGATTGATTGCCCTTTTGAGGGAAGGCTCCTCTTGCTTTCTTTCATCTTTAGTTGCCTATCTTAAGGTGAGTGTACTTGATTGCTAGTCCTTATGAGGGAAGGTTCCTTTTTTTGTCTACTTTTGTAGCCTTAAAGACGCTTATTGGAAAGGACCAAATAATGCATTGTTAGTTGCTAGCTCACCAACTTGATGTTTATTGTGTTATATATGACGTAGTATTGTTTTTGTGCTTTGAAGTTCTAATATTACAGAATTTAATTTGTAATTTATCTCTTGCCAGTACAAGGATGTTAGAAGTAGCCTTAGAGAAAGACTCTCGTCAGTACTGACCTTAGTTACAAAAATGACAACTGCTTTTTGACTTGAATATAACTTGAGGTGTGCTGTGCTGGGTGCAGGTGCTGCGAGCGGCCGAGCAGGCCCACCTGTGGGCGGAGCTGGTGTTCCTCTATGACAAATACGAAGAGTACGACAACGCGGTGCTCACCATGATGAACCACCCCACCGAGGCTTGGAGGGAATCTCACTTCAAGGACGTTGTCACAAAAGTGAGTATTTAGTCTCCCTACTTTCAATAGCAGTTTACTGGGCTCCAAATGCTGCGTTCTCCTCAGTTTTGGTTGTAAATGACTTCGCTTTCTATAGCAGCTGACTGGCATAACGGGCTCCAAATGCTGCGTCTCAGTTCCGGTAGTAGCTGTGTAACTGTGAAGTGCAATAACGTACACTTTCGATTGCTGTTGAAATTTGCGTACAAGTACTTTGTGTTTTGTTGTAGTTATCGAGCATGTCGATGCCCTCGTCAGTTAACGCAGTGCTCTGCTTCACGTTTTGTAGCGTGATGATGGCGGTGTTTTCAAGTCGCGTTTTCCAACAGGTTGCCAATATTGAGCTTTACTACAAGGCCATCCAGTTCTACTTGGACTACAAGCCGATGTTGCTGAACGACCTCTTGGTGGTGCTGTCGCCTCGCATGGACCACACCCGCGCTGTTAACTTCTTTACCAAGGTGAGCGCTTCGTAGTGGTTGAACACTTACAATAACAGTAATGATAATCTTCTCCAAGGTTAGGGAGCCTCCTCAAATAGCGTTGAAACTTCCCTTACCAGGCACATCTGCTCTCAAAACGTCTCTGGGTTATTAATGAAAGTCAATTAACTTAGTGCATTGCGTAAAATTTGAGGCTTCAAGTACTGTGCGATGAGTTTAGGACTTTTAGAAGTTATTGTAGTAAGTCTAGGACTTGAATAAGTCTTGTAGGTCTATCATTTATGGTCTATGATGAGTCTAGGCCTCTATTTATCGAGAGGTAGCTAGTGCCTACTCTCGTTTGATTTTGGTATGTCTCTATCTTCCTTTGAAAACGTCAAAGAATCTACGATAATATTATTTAATGAAGACTTGCTATAGGGTCTCGCGTTTCAATTTGAAGTTGTTCATTTTGAGCTCAAGAAAGCTTGTGGTGTAGGTTAATGTTATCTGCCTAATTCGAAATTATTCATTTTGTGCTTACGAAAGTTTGTGGCGTTGGTACAGATGGACCACCTAAAGCTGGTGAAGGGCTACCTGCGCTCGGTGCAGAACCTGAACAACAAGGCCATCAACGAGGCTCTCAACTCGCTGCTCATCCAAGAGGAAGACTACACAGGCCTCCGCACTTCCATCGACGCCTTCGACCACTTCGACACCATTACCCTGGCCCAGAGTTTAGAGAAGCACGAGCTCATCGAGTTCAGACGCATCGCCGCGTACCTTTACAAGAGCAATAACCGCTGGAAGCAGTCCGTGCAGCTGTGTAAAAAGGACAAACTTTACAGAGACGCCATGGAGTACGCTGCTGAGTCCAAAACCTCCGATATCGCGGAAGAGTTGCTCGCTTGGTTCTTGGAGGAAGGCAATCACGATTGCTTTGCGGCCTGCCTCTTCCACTGCTACGACCAGCTCAACCCTGATGTTATTTTGGAGCTCGCCTGGCGTCACAACATCATGGACTTCGCCATGCCGTACCTCATCAACGTGATGCGCGAGTACGTGGGCAAGGTCAACAAACTCGAGGAGGCGGAGACCAAGAGGAAAGAAGAGAACGACACCACCGAAAATAAGCCCATGATGAACATGATCGGTGAGTGACATTTAAGGTTTAGTGCTTGTTGTGAAGTTGAGATACAAATTGTCTTGTGTAGAGGAGGTAAATATTGTCTTGTGTAGTTGAGACAAAAGTTGTCTTGCGTAGATGCGGGATAGTTGAGGTAAAAGTGGTCAGTTCGTTTGGTATTGATTGGATTATTCTTAATTCATTCAGCGAGAATTTTTCGCGAAGTTATTATGTATTTTTTTCTGTTGTTTCGTGGCAGTGTAGTTGAAATAACCGCATCATCGTTACTGTTCGTGTCTGTGCGATATTTATTATTTAACTTCATTATTTATGAAAACATGTACGTGCAATTATAAGATTAGCTTCATATTTTTCTCTAATAATGCTTAAAAATCATTCAAGAGTGCGGTTTAAATTGCTTTCACCGCAGAATCAGTAGATTGCGTCCTGGAAAACAGAATTTCTTTACTCCAATATCACGCTTAAGTTATCTCGAGCACATGTTACTTTGTGACCTAAATGGCGTTGTGTTGCAGGCGAGCCCCAGCTGATGATCACGGCAGGACCAGGCGTCATGCCGCCCGGCTACGCCAACGCTGCTGGCTACACCAACAACATCGGCTACGCTCCCCCTGCCGCCGGCATGCCCTCGTATCAAGGCTACGGCGTGTAGTAACATCATTACCTCTCCTCCATTCTAATCTACCCTTCGATGAATCGTCTCTCTTTAGTTCTTCTTATTTTCGGTTTGCCTTTCCAGGTTACTCGTATCAAGGCAATGGCGAGGAGGAACATCATTGCAACTACCTCTCCTTTCTAATCTGCCCTTTGATGAATCGTCTCTCTTTAGTTTGCCTAATTTCTGGTTCAACTTTCCATGTTACTCTAATTTGAATCTTTTTCATTTCACTGATTTCTAGGTGCTCTGTTTCTTCTGTTTCTAGACTAGCAGGGAACTTTTTCTTATTTTGAAGACCCTGGCATATTTCGTTTCCTCTTAGCAACCAAGCTGTAACTTAGAAAAGGCGTAAATTTATCTGGCGTATCTTCATATCATGAAGAGTAAGACTTGAAATTAGATGCTTTTTGCAATTGTGTTTCGTAGCGTTAGTGTCATTGAAAGTTCGAGAGCGTCTGAGAAGATAACTTTCTGCCCATCTTTCTTATGTATCATTAAAGTTACACTTGTTAACTAGATGAAATTGTTGCCGCTGTACAGGCCTAATGTTTGAATCATTCATGGTGAAAATTGATGAAGTGTAGAAACAACACTTTTTATGAAAGAGAAAAAACACATAGTCGTGGATGCAAGTGATGCTTGATGCTTTTGTTCTCTCGCTCACCGTCCAAAACATGCCACGTTGTTGCTGTGGCACGAAGTCCTGCAGAGAGATGCGCTTCTGTGCTTCTATAAAATAATAATAAAAGCAGCATCTTTTATTATTGAAGCTTTTTCAAAAACAGAAGCTTTTATGATTGGCTCTGTTGGTTCCGCTGTGTGTAGCATGGATACAGGCCCTTGCTTACCTAGGCCACTTGAATTTCGGTATCTGCTGTTGTTCCAATTTAATATTACTATTATTTCTAATTTTAGGTGTTCTAAATTAATGTACGCGCGTGTGTTCTGTTCTTCCGAGGCCCTCTCTGTAGTCTGCAGAAAGTGCCTCCACAGTTGATGCTTTACTTTGTTAGCTTTTTAACATCAGAGACATTATCGATACGTTTCCCCGGCGATGCTTTAGCTGCTGTGCTAGCTCATTTAGTGCATGGTTTGTTTAGTTTTGTATGTAATTACTATTTATTGATTGCACATAGCTGGCTGAGGTGGTAAAGCTTGGTAGAACCGCAGCTCATCGTATTCTAACCTTGTTGTGTTTCTCCAATTATTATCTTCTTTATTTTACGAACCCGTATCTCAAAAGTTATTGTTGACATCTTCAAGTTTTCCTCTGTTATCTCCAAAGTATTTAACATTCTCAATAATTGTTTTTGTGTAGCATGTTGCTTTTGTTCTTGTGTTCAAAAAAAGTTTTGTAGATAGGCGCTTTCGTCTTAACAGATGCCCTCTTCTATTTCCAGTATGCTATTACAAATTTTACTCTGTTGCAGTGCTATCTATCTATATATTATGACGATACTCGTAACCATGTAGGTGGAACTTCTTGCGCTGTTTTTTGTACTGCGAACTTAAATAACATGTATTAGGCAAACTCAATCACGAATACGTACCTACATAGTTGTCAATTTCAAGGGAAAGAAGTTTTTGGGTTTAGTATATTGAAGTGTTAATCAACGGGTAATATCTTCTATGGTATATTAAAATCTGGTATGTATATTAAAATTGAGGCTTTGCGTTGACCTCTTCATGTGAAAATTCCAAACTTCATGTTCATAAGAAAGTGCTCCACATCGTGTCAGGGCTAAAATGGAGACGGTTACTGACAGATCAACTTGAGTAAGATACTAAGGGGGTGGGACTGTTTATTGTTGATGCATTTACTTTCCTGTATCGGAGCCTTCTATGAAAGCATGCCAATTGGGCTCCTTCTTACCTCTAAGGCATGCTGCGCTTGTGGTTCCCTTCAGTAGTACCTATCCTGTTGCGTCAGGCATAAGTTGTTGGGATGCCTGCAAGCTTCTTGGTGCATCTCGAACCCAGAAAGGAGGCTCACAAAACCCGGAGTAAGGTTCTTGACCATGAACAGTTAACGAATCTTATTTTTGCCGTTGTCCCTTCATTCGTTGCTGTGCATATGCTGGTGTGGTCTGTTCAGAGAGAGCGGAGTAGCAGCGGTTGTTTTTGCTGCGTTTGTATAAAGAAAGGTTTAGGCGTTGTGTGGGTGCCGTACGCATTCTTTCGAGAGAGCTCGGAACTGCAGTTGCAGTGCGTTTACTCGCGAACTGTTGGGGACGCACGTATGTATATTGCGTGCCACGTGCTCTCCGGGTGCCTCTCGTGCGCCAGCCAACTGTGAACCTGATGTAGACTATTATTATAGTTATTAAAAGTCCTTGTTGTAGTCTTAAGTATTGTAATTATTATTTGTTTGCTGCAATCAATTTACTTCACTGTATACTTGAGCATGGTGGATGGTAGGTGACATTAAGGCTGCTGAGGCACGATCGGGTGCTGCTGATGTGTGCTTGTGGTTGGTTCATGACAACTGGTCCTCCTTACATTCCTGAGTAGTACCACACCCACTGTCGTCTGGGTCTTTCCAGACCGTCATCGGCCGGCATTGCTCATTTCTGGAGGCGTGATGTTCTCAATCTTCTCGACCAGAACTCATTTGTGTGTGTGGCCGACGTGTCGCAGTCACGGTCGTATTTCTGGTCTACATGGTCACGGTCATTGTCTGCTAATTAGCAGTGTCAGCAAGCCTGTATCCGCTCGAAAATAACCTCGGATGATTCATCGTCTGCCTCCAGCTCATTTTTCCTTCGTTTTTCTTCTGAAGATGTGCATGGTGAACAAACATTACCCGTTTCTATTGAACACTATATACCCTTGAAATTAAGTCTTGCTAGTATGGTTATCGTAGAGCGAGTGTCTATTGTATCATTGTTGAGTAGTGTGATTCGAATGCGCTTGGGTCTTGCTTCTTTTTGTCGGTCGGTGCTGTCACGTCATTTGTACTAAAGCTGCCGCGCTCTAGATGTTCAAACCGGCTCACGCTGGTGTCTCTTGCAATTGATGTATTGTGTTCCTCTACTGCGGTCGTGGCCACAACGGAAACTCTAATTTGCTATGTGTTCAAAGGAGAAGTTCGCAATCTGTGAAGCTTGTCAGCGTTGCCTTGGTTGGTGCGTGCGCCTTACCCCATGGATTTAGTTACGCCTCTTGGGGGGCTCTACTTAACTTTCGTTCGTATTTCGAGTATTGTTTTATTTTATTTTTTTCTAATGTGACTGAATTTATTTTGAGTTGGAAAAATTGTGCTTCTTATTTGTAACAGTATTTATCATATTATGAAAATTGTAATTTGTAGATGTCTATAACAAAAATCCTACATGAAATTATTTATAGAAGTCAGACCTGATTTTTATTTTCCTCTTGGGTTCTCCCATGCTCGGTTTGAACTAAAATGTTAATTTTGATCCTGTTCCAAGTAAGGTGTATTTGCCAGTAATATAATACAGTATTTTACAGAAGAAGTATTTAAAAAGACTGGAAGACTTGAGTTCACGAACGTTCTAGGCCGGATTTGCCCTGTAAATGTACTTAGTGTAATTGAGACATCTGTGCCATGGTAAAACTGAATGCCCACGTGTTGCACTGCCGATAAAAGGACCGAATTATTGAGCCTACCGAGCCATAGTAAAGACTTTTCCTCAATGTTCAAATCAGGCGCTGCACCTAATTTTCGGTACTTGCTCTAGTACGTGAAAAAATTCGTCTCAAACAAAAAATAAACAACCAATAGTAATCAAACCTCGTGGTTTGTTAGCTATTCCAAATATTTACCCCATGCATGGGTTAAAGTTGACTTCGTATGGTTTGTAAATATCAAGTTAGGTGGGTTCAGGGCACAGGTCTGGGAGTGTTTACACGTTCTCCACCGCCACTCGGCCCGTAGGTTACGTCCTTCATTAGTACATGTGCTGAATTGGTTGTTGTGAATATCATAGTTATTCCGAAGGAAATGTTGCGCGGATGGCTAAAAAGCTGGAAATCGTTTATTGCATGTAACTCGTTTATTGCAATTATAACTCCGAGGAGGAAATGGGCTCGTTTTTCACAGAGAAACTCATCTGTTGAGCTTGGCAGCTAAGGAGCTGAAGGTTGAGGATTGCATGAGCCTTCGGAAAAAATTTCTAAACGTTTTTACGAATGGGTTCTACTCGTGGAAAAGTAATGAGTCTAATCTCCGAAAGGCCTGAAGAATCCCGCAATTCGGCAAAGTTCTACGCCCGTTTCTACCATTGACTCGAATATTTAACGTTGATGAAGGGTTAGAGGACTTCGGCCAATCGATGTGCATACTGCATTTCTGCATCCCTAGTGATACTAACGAATTCGGTTAAATGTACGAAGTCATCTCATGGCGAAGCCGACGGTATTCTTTTTACCGTCAATTTGAAATAAAATTGACATGTTCTTGTTGAACATTTAAATACCCAAGTTGGAGCGAAGTAAAAATAGCGAATGGATTAAAATAGGAATAATGTATACAAACAAGTTTTTATGAGAATAACAGTGAAAGGACCCTTCTGATTAAACGGAACAATGAAAATGTTTGCACCAAGAGTACAGCTATGCTGGTCATGATTGAGCAGTAACTCCATTGAAAATTTTGTCCCTTTCTTCCGTTGGTACTTAAGTGTTGATCACAGCAATGTTTTAATAGTTCGAAAGATAAGTATGTTTCATGGTTGATGGTCCAAATCATAGGTATAACTAGAGAAATAGAAGTGTGCACGAAAATCGAAGAAGTAATTGTTTCAACCGTGAACAGAATTGTCGGTTCAATATCCTGAGCCTCAATGAGTTGAAAGTGAGCGCTGAATATCTTTCCCAGACCTTGGAAATATTCTAACTAATCTTCTGTTACTTGATGGGTATCGAGACAACATTAAGGCAATAAAAAATGTGGTTTAGTGGTATTATTGTTCATGAAGTATGAATATATTCCTGAAATGTATTTGGGTCTGAAGTAGTTGAATAAACTCAGAAGTGCACTCAGACGATTCTATAATTAGTTTTATTAATTACCATTACCACACAAAAACAATAGAAGTGAAAATTTCACAAGGTGAAGTTGAAGCTAGCGCTGCTGAAAGAAATAATCTTGGAAATCTATAAAACTACTGTCTTTGCCAATTACACGCTCATTTTTTCGATTATTTCGATCATTGATGAAACGTGATGTTTTTTAGCAAAACTTTCAATTGTTATTACAGAATTATTTGCTTAATCCAGCCAAACATGTGACTTTGATTATTTTGAATGACGGGGTTTTTATGCATACTGATTTTTTATTTACGGGAAAATGATGCCTACGAAGAAGTTGTAGGGTGGCTTCTTCACAGACGATAGAACCCTTGCCAGGTGAGGATTGCAATAGTATTTTTTGCGAGAATATGTCGTGCGACAAATATCACGGCACTTTCTATATGAGTTCTTGCACAAATTTGTTGCGATTCATTTAATTCGGAATCACAATTTCAAGTTGTATTGTCCTTGTATTGAATCCTTGATGTGCTCTATGGATCAAGAACGACACCGTTCGGAAGGCCGGATTTATAGCAGAAGAAAACCGTTCTGGCGTGGGGCTACATGGACTCGCCTTCGAAACTCCAATAACAAGAAACCAGAAAAGATAGCAGAAGAATCGTAGCAGTCTGTGAAACTTGAAAGAGCTATTGCACTTTCGCTGAAAAATATGCGGTTTTCACCATACTGACTTAGCTCTCTGTGGGGAAAGATGTGAGGTGTTGAGTGTTCGGTTAGGTAGGCGTACTGTTTGTTGGAACAGAATAAATTTTTGTTTTGTTGCGGATCATTTCTCTCCGGATCGCTGCTGTCCTTTTTCCAGCACCTGTGATATTTTTCTTCAAGTTTTATTTTACTTCATGAAATCTTTTCAATCTCATTTCGATGCGCCTGGTGTCGAGACACAACTCGAGCATTGATTCAGTTTCCTTAAATCCATACTACGTAATGCCTTCTTCCTTCTTGTCTTGGATGAACTTTGTTGTGCTTAAGAAACCTTGGAATTAATTTTCCCTGGTCAATATTGATTTTAGGCCTTTCACGGAAATTAAAAATTCCACTCCAAAGAATCACTAAAGGAACACATTTAAAATCGTTTTACACGAATGACATTTTGCTCGCCGCTGCGTTATTTTCGAGTTATTCAACTTTTAAGTTATAAGAACGTCGGATGTAAAAGTGAAGGAACGGACACGTAAATATGCTGTAATACGGTATTAACGTAACGATGGGTGAGGTTAGGGTAGGTTATGTTAGGTTAGTTAAATAAACTAACCTAAAATAACATAAATCAAGCTAAAATAGCTTACCTTAACTTACCCAAACCGAGGCTGTATAGTTTCCCGCCAAGAAGTTTGCGTGTCCCGCCAGAAAAGTGGGCGTCACCCAACAGTGCGGCGACTAAGCAACCGACCATATAATGTTATTCCCATCTGAACGTTATTATTGTTATATCTCGAAAAAACGCATCAGCGAGCAGAATGTCATTCGTGTAAAACGTTTTTAAATGTTTTCCTTCAGTGATTCTTTGGAAGGGAATTTTTAATTTACGTGAAAGGCCTAAAATCAATATCGACTTTTTCCCTTGAATATCATCTACGTGTCTGAGTAGGGTGTTAAATCTTGTTTTCGTTGCTCAGGTGCTCTTATCTGTTTCAGAATTAACCATTCGATTATCATTGAATTAGTAAAATTGCAAATTTTTTAGGTTTCATTCATGGAAAACAAACATTAATTTTTCGACCCCATTTTACGTTCTACTGGCGGAAACGAAAGCAAGTCGCCCTAACCCAACGTTGGAATTACATCAGTTCCATCACAAGTCTTCGTCTACGTAGCGACGACGCCGTCGAATTTTGCTGTCCGGAACGAGAAGGGAGTGGATGTGTGAGGTAAGTTTTTAGTTTCGAAATATTTATTGATTTTTCCATAATTTTTTTTAATTTTTCAATTGTATCCTGCTTTTTTATTCTTGGCATAAGGATCTGTGGTAAGTCAATCTACGAAAGATACTTGGGTTAATGTGTAGCATTTGCTAATAATCGAGTTTTGAATTTTTGGTGCCGAAACATAGTTAATAAGATCGAAATAAACAAGCTTTTTTCTATGCACTTTCCGTCGCAAATTAGTATTTTACGTGTTATAACGGTAAATTAGTTACCGCAACTCTAGTGCTCGAAGCGGAGAGTAATTCATCGAGTGCGTCATATGGCAACACTGCAGTGGACGCTTCCTTCCAACGCGCTTGAATGATCGAGCCCGTTCCCGCCATCTAAGACGAAAGTTAACATACTGGCTGAAACTGCTATAACTCGTTGTTTTTTGGTGATGATTTCTATTGTGTTATTAACTAAAAGATCCTAGAAGTGGGTTCAGGCTCCGTGGGGCCGGCAAGTAATAAATTATAAAGTGCTTAAACGTATTTAAACAGCTCAATCGCGCAAAAAATTAAAACCTACCGCTCTAACTCGTAAAATACTCATTTGTCGTAAAAAGTGTATAGAGAAAAAGTAGTTTATTTTGATGTTATTACCGTGATTCAAGCAACAAAAATTCAAAAATAGATGAGTAGCTGTTTAATCGAGCGCATTCGTCATCGTAGACAAAACTAAACCTACCGCTATAACTCGTTAAATACTCGTTTGCGACGAAAAGTGCATAAAAAAAACTTGTTTATTTCGATCTAATTAACTATGTTTCGTCACCCAAAATTCGTAATTAGATTATTAGCAAACGCTACACATTAACAGATATTTGCACTAATTTAGGCACTGTATTGCGCGTCTATAAGTAGTGATGACTTTCAGTTGTTCTTGCAAATTCCTTTTGGTTACACCTGAGGCTGATTAACTCGTTGCTTCACTTGAAAAATGTTAACTATCTTTTAAAATATTGGGTCCAATAATTTATTGGACCCAGGTAATGTTTGGTATTTACAAAATTACCAAAAAATTTTGCCTTTAAATTTGAGTTGAATATTGAACTTCAATATAACCCATGGCGGTGAACGTGTTAAATCAATAGACCATTTGGACGTCAGCTTTGCTTGATGGTATCCTGGCTACGCGCAGGAATAAACAGTTGCACGAAAAAAAAAAAATCGGCATTTTAGGATGCTTTATTTCCAATCAAGCCTGATACATATGATCTTGAGCATTGGTTTTTCAAATGCCTTATACATATACGAGGCTAGTGAAGGTTCTGTGGAGATGCTAGACAAGTCTTTTTCCTCTTTATATTTACCTTGGTCTCGAAGGGAAGACCGGCAGTCAATATTGCCATCTACGTACATGAAAAATTTTGTTCTTGTGTCTATTAAAATTCATTCGCTAACTTTTTAAGTTTCATTCCATTCGGTATCGAACTGACCTTAACACGTTGACTCCGATTGTGCGGTTGCTTACGGTCAGTTCGGTTAGGCCAGGAGAAGTCGTTTTGAAAAACCGGCTTTTCTGCTCTAATACGTTTTTTAACCTTTCTGAAAAGTCAAAAAAATACACTTGAACCATAATATGTTACCGTTTACTCTAAAATTTATTTCGGAAAAGGTAGCAAAATAGTTGAAATGTTATTTTCATATTCCGGTCCGTAAATGAGCAATTTACCTATTGGTACACATATGTACCACTTCAGAGTCAACGTGTTAAACCGCTCTCTTATTTGTAACTACAGCTGAGCTGTAGTTTGTTTTGACGACTGCGAATGTTGAGCCATGTGAGGATAAGTTGAATTTTTCAACTATCACACTCATCCTGCTCAAAACATAGTTAAAGTTTCCATGTGAGATTTGGATGGCATGAATTTTTTCGTTCCTTTCGAAATCTTTTAGAATTGTTTAGAATCGAAACTTTGGGCATTCCCTGAAGCCTTCGATTTCAACGCTTTCCCAGTAGAAACTCCCTTACGACCACACAGCTATTGTATCCTTGGGAATTTGCGTTCCGAGGGGGAAGGTGTGAGGTCCCGAGCTGAGAGTAAGGAAATGCCTTTTTCTTGCTGTTTTCTATTTTATTTTGTTATTTTATCAAGAACCATGTTTTTTAGGTTCACTGCTGTCCTGGTTTTCAGTACCTCAAACTCCTGTCAACTTTAACATGGTTCATAAACTTCCTTCCCAACTAGCTGTTTCTATGCGCAGAGAATCTTGTGCGACGGCACACCTTGTGCATCGATTCCGCGTTCATACTAAATGGGGCCTTCTTCATTTATGTACTTATTATCTGCTCATCTGCTCTGGCTTACTTTAAGATTTAGCGTTACCTTACGGGGATCTACTACCCTGCAATTTACCTAATTTACCAAATTTTTCAAATTTCACTGTTCACGTTTCTATTGTATCTAGAGGAACGAAAATGAATACATACATGTAAAATTTAATTCTGAACATTTTCTCATATAAAAATTCAAAAAATCCTTCGTTACGAGATTTCTACAGTCCTTCCGCGTCGAATGAGACCACAATCGCGTTTCTACGTAAAAAATTGTAGAATGCGAAAAGTTTTGCGCAAGTATATATATTTTTTTCTTATTTTCGCACAATAACACTTTTTCTATTGCGAAAATCAAAAATTTTTATAGGAAAAAATGTGTTCAGAATTCAATTTTACATATCTGTATTCATTTTCGTTCCTCTAGATGCAATAGAAACGTGAAGAGTGAAATTTGAAAAATTCGGGAAATTATGTAAAATACAGGGTAGTAGATCCCCTTAACTCCAAACAATATGGTGTCTTCGTCGTTTCTCTCTTTGGAACGCCTTTGATGCAGGTTAGGGAGGTTCAAGTTAACTTGTCTGATCTACTGTAGCATGCTAATGAAATTGGTCTGATAACGTTAAAATAAGTGGATATTTCAGAGGCCAGCTGGTATGGTCATGTTTTCAAGTTACAAAATAGGATCATTAATCAGGCAGCAGGAAAACACGAAGTTAAAGATTCCCATGAATATAAAAACTATAGGCTAAAATAAGTCAAGTAAATATTTTCGTTCAACACCCATTAAAACTGAATACGTGTCGTTTAGGATGGCTTTTTCAGAAATGAATTTAATGTAAAATTTCAAGCTTACACTCTTGTTCAACATGGGTTTGAACTGTTTTTATTATTGGCTCTTTCCGAATTGAATGTAATGGTTCAAAATTTTAGGATTACACTCATTGGTAAACCACCAGTAATCTCAAAATCATCACATGAAATTGCGTTGCAAAATCCACTGAGGTAACGTATAACTTTGTGCAGAGAATTGAGAGGTCACGTGCAGCTAATATGAAAATACGTTGCAACTATCCAGTCTAACTTTTTCGCCAGAGCATGCATGTTTTTCGCCGCCCAAGCGATTTAATTACTTGGGTGGCGAAAAACATGCATGTAGGCGCATATAGTTCTGGCAAAAGGTATGCTTCGCGAGAGCGAAGGCGTCCACATTTGCTATTAGCTGGCGACCCAGGTGGAAAAGCGACCACAAACAATAATAATAATAATAATAATAGCTAAAGGTAGATCTCATGCCACAGTGTGGTAGACCTGACGCTGCAGCAGCACCGAAAATTCCTTCCGCGATACTCATTCATTCCAACGTTCGGTGATGTACAATGCGCACATCTATTTATGGAAGAGAGATGATGTTACGGGAAGTAAGTTTACATTTTGAACAAAGCGAATAGGTGTTCAAAGTTCCTGATATCAACCAGTTCGTCTTTGACTTATTCAACCCAATTTATTTTGATTCATTTTAAATTTCAACATTAATTCCTTTAATTGCAAAATCCTAGGCGCGTAGCTCAATGTAAGTGCGTGCTAACAAGAGCGTTTTTCCATCAATGCGTCACGGGCATTATGTTCTTCTTTGGAATACTAATTAATTTTTGGGGGCATTTGGAATAATCATTAAATTTTACGGCATTCGGAGCAATTATTGATTTTGTTTTTGCGGTGTACGACGTCTGACTTGATATTTTTGCCGCGTGCTCCAAGAAAAATTGTAGATATTTGGTCATTTCATTCCACAGCACGACAGACACAAGGATTTAATCATAAACTTTTCATGACGTCCGTCTCGCTCTCTGTCCAAAATGATGTTTTTTTTCGGTTAACCTGAGAAACGGAACTTCGGATCTGACAGTTATTCCCCGCTCTTCAAGTGGCGATTGCAACGGTCATTTTATCCAGTATCTATTTCAAAATGATGCAGATGAGCAGCTAACTGGAAGGAATGCATGGAAACTTGAAGCTGCTTTGCCAATTTTTGAGAAAATTTTCTTGTCTAAGTTTCTCAATCATTTGACTGCATTGGGAACGATGATTTTGTTTCTTTTCCATTAATTTTTCAGGGTGTTTAGTACGTCAATTTTATGTCGAGCCATAATTTTTCTTCGAATTCTATTCCCGAGTTTTGCTATTTAAAGTTCCTCCTTGGAATTTTAAATCATTAGCCATAATTTTCATTAGATATTTTGTGAACGCTGTACTGCAGAGGGGAGGAGAAATTGCTTGCATAGCATCGAATCGTATTTCGTTTCTCCATTTGAAAGATGATGCAAATTGATATCAATATTTTATGCTTTTCTATAGCGAAATTACCCGTATCTTTGAACAGCGTGTTAAGGCAAGTTCAAGTTTTTGCAAAACAAAAACGTTTTACAGAAACGTACATGCGCGCTTTTCACTAGAAAATTGATAAGATTGTGTGCAATATGTATTGGCGTACATTGGCATAGCACTTAACCTATAGTAGTTGCTCGTGGTGGTCAGTATTATTTCCCGACACATGGGCTGAGGCTACTCGTTCAGCTCACGCACAATCATTGTGCGGTATTGTTGCTCTTTTAAATAGAGAAATCAACATTTGGACAGTGACTGATTAAACTGCAGTTGAATACTCAACTCAAATTAAAAGTCAATTTTTTTGAGAAATTCTGAAAATAGCCAAATTTAGCTTGAATTAAATATTTATTAAGGATTAATTAATTTGCAAATTTGTAATATTCTTTGATATGAATGAACCATGCAATGAACCCTGAAGATTTAGGTATTGACTCGTCATAGCTTAGTGATCCTGGAATTAAAAAATCATTACTTCCGTGAAGGGCCAATTATAAGAAAAATTAGTTCACACTCCTTTCGAAAAGTGAATGCATGATTGATTTTTATTAATTCTTGATTTCCTTGAAAAGATATTGAGATTAATTTCTTCCGTATTTTTTTCGGCGTCTGTGATGTTGCTGTAATGTTTAACTTGAAGGACTGTTGTCGATGCTGCTGGTCGCTCAAATTTAAATTCCTGTATAAGCAGTTATTTCTGTGAGTTTTCCGAGTGAAAAACTTCAAGTTTACAAGAATTTTCTTTTCAATTAAATACATTTAAATTTTCAACAGTCAGGTTTTCTTAATTCATTTTGGTTCTTCGTAGTTTGATGTGGGGCAAAGCGATGTTGACGGAATTATACGTGCACAAGTCATTGCATTCCGTTGAGGATAGGTAAACTTTTTTAGTCGCTTATGTTTATTGCTGAAACGTTGTGATTTTGTCTTTTACTTGATCGCATTGAAGAGAGGACATAATAAGACAAATTTAATAATCTTTTGGGGATTTTTCGATTCTTACTATGAAAGACCAAACGAAAATTTTTCGATGATTTCTCAATATTTGTAAGAGGATTAAATAAAATGTCAAATTTTTGGTTGTAAGCAAATATGTCTATTTCAAATCTGCATCCATCCAAAACAGTTTAAATATTGCGTATAAATTCATGCCAAAGAAACAGCGTGTTTTAAAGGTCGAAGATCTACTACTCTAAATCTCACGATGATGCGAAAATCCTCTTCATTTACATATTCGTACCAAACTATTATTGAACAATTGTTTTCTGTGAGTAAATTTATTCCACGTTGCGAGCTCAGGTAATCTTATAATCGCAAGCCAGATACGACACAACACGGGCATGTTTAACTTGACTCAAAAGAAGGAAGAGGGTCGTGAAACTTGGAGAAGCGGACTCCGATTTTCGATGTGACTCTACTGGTCAGGTCTGCTGCAAAGGCGGGCGGTGTGGACGGCCATGCGGCGCTCGAACTGAGGACTCTGCGACGCTGGCGCGCTCGCGTACCCTTTCTTGCGGGCGTCTTGCACTTCCTTGGGGGCCTCAGGGAAGTTCCAGCAATTGCCTTTCACCTGTGCACCAAAATGAGACTAATGTTAGCAAGACGTCGTTGTGTGTCACATTGCTAACACGCGAATGGTTCAGGTGAGATGCCAAAACTGGAGCACAATGAAGGTGTTCTTATTCTGTTACAGAAGCGCTGTACTCTAGCGTCAAAGATTTTGAAGTTCGAAATTGTTCGCCTATCATCCCAAATGACCCTTGGATAAAGATGAAGTTAGAAATAAAATACTAGCGTTAAACTTTTGCAGAATACCGTAATTCATGGGATATATATATTACAGAGAAATGATATTATTCTTATACTATTATTGTATGCTAATTTTGTACCCTTATACAAAATAGCAAGTTCTACCTTGATATTTCATCTTGTGTGATCATCTGTATTATCATCTAACCTAACTTACAATGTAATTCTTTTGATATGTACATTGATGATCTAAAATTAAACGTTTATCGTGTTTCCTTCATTTGTGATATCTTTTCCTGATCCACAGGTCTAACAACGTTAAAAGAGTTGTTTAATCGCTACGATACTACTAGTAGCAAAATTAAAAGCAAGAAATTTACATTACAGTAAGCAAGTGCTATACCACAAGTTAACAGCGTCACATGGTTAAACTAACTCCACTTCAAACAAAACAGGATCCCTGTAAACTCAACGCATGCGTTATTCCTGTTGTAATTCTTCAACTTCTGTTACCACAAGTTACGAGGCCTCAGAAGCCCAGAGTAAACATTCATGTGTGCACACGCATTTGTAATCGTACGGAGTCAAATGAACATTCATCAAAAAACATTGAAAGCATTTACAATACATTTTACTGTGCAAACGGCAATGTGAGCTAAATCCCCATTGTACATTTCATTGTACAAACGACAATGGAGGCTAATTAGATCACCTCGCGGGGCTGGGTATCGATGAGCCGGCAGTTCGGGTTGCAGACATCGACCTCCTCGCTCGAGATGCACGCCAGAGGGCCCTCCTGCGACACTGGGTAGCCCCGCTCGTAGCAGTCGTTGTCGTTGCCAAGTCTGAGGCTCTGGGAACCTTGTTTGCAGTCTTTTGGTGCTTGGTAAGTCGCACTCTTTTTGGCGTCTTCTGTCTTCGAAGGCTCTTCCGTCACGTAGCCTTGCCCCTTGTTGTTAATGAGCTCTTCAGGTTCGTTACCTTTTTTGTAGCATCTGAATGGTACCTGAAAAACAATTCGCGTTTAGTTGTCGATGCCAATGTCACAATTGTTCGCGACCCGTAAAAATTGGTCTATCGTAAAGTAGATTTTACCATGCTCAGCGAATGTATTTAAAGTCTATTTTTTAACCAACAAATTTCAAGCAATCTATCCCAAGAGTTTGCGAAATTATATTTCAGCGTCGTGATAGAGACTAAACAAGAGAATTATTTCACTTACGCCAGGAATGACATAACTTCCAGAGGCGTGACAACCGGGTTGGCACACAGGCTCTTGTCTGGACGCCACACACGTCATGCCTTCTATATCCTGGATGGGATAGGCTCTCAGTCCGCCGCACTGACTCGCCTGTACAGCTTTTTTGCAGTGCTTTCGATACTCCTCAACTTGCTCTAGGAGGTTTCGACTATCTGGATCCTGGCACGGTACGTCATCCTCCGTGATCCAAGCTGCTCCGTACATTTTCCCTTGACTGGTTGGGTCGTAGAGACAGCGTTCCGAGTCGACAAGGTCGTCTTCGGGCCTATCGTTGAAAGTGCCGCAGATACCCTGCGAAGCTGACGCAAAGTGGTCTCTATCCAGGTCGACCACAATCGTATGATCGCTTTGCAGAGTCACCTTAATTTTATTCGTAAGTTCCATGTCGACTTGGCCGTTTTTCTGGCTGACCCTTCCTACGACCCTACCATGCTTGTCCTTGATGTCCTCTTCATGTGACTCGTCTAGGGAATTTCCGTTTATCTGAAAGTGATGAAATCAATTAGCTTTCGAGGTATAATAATAATTAGCCAAAAAGCTTACACTCGGACAGATTAATTGTGGAAATAAATTTTCTTTATGTGAACTTCAAAAAAAAATGATTCTACGGATTGCTATTCCACAATGAACCTTCATTGCTTACAACACTTCAAATGCAATCTTCATAAAGGCTGTTCAGTAGGTTTCATCACGAGCTCCCATATGAATGAAATACACACATACCAGACTTTTCCTCCTTACGGGAGGGTAGCCGACAGCAAGCCACAATCATTCATCCTTAGTCGATAGAGACGATAGAGGCGATAGAGACGATGATTCAAATAATGGAAAATTAAATAGTTCCTCACCATGACATTCGTGCCTTGGACACTGATATCGGCATCGTCTTTAGAAGAAGTGAGTCTCACGAATTTCTCGTCAGAGTCGGAGGTCGGGTACTGCGCATGGAAGACTTTAATATGTTCATCGTCCTTATGAACATCAGCAGCTATGACCACGCATGTCGTAGGATGCACTTCGAATTCGACGCCATCGGAAGTGAGCACGCTGCTCTTCTTGATGTGGCAACGGCCGTCTCCAGAAGCGGAGCTGATCGACTTGCGAGGAGGCGAAGAGTAGACTTTGAAGATGTTGCCAGTGAAGCTGGTGATGTAGTCGAACCAGGCCTGAATTTCAACGCGCTCCGCGTGCACCGTTTGTTTGGGAAGTTTTACCCAAACATCAGCTCGGTCATCAGCGATAGACCTGTGGATCAGGGTAAAATATTACGAATGAAACAGACAAGGTAAATTAATACAAAACGTTAGTTTCCACCATTTGCTGTACAGTGGAAGAAATTAAACCTATTGAACCTACTTTTCATCTTAAAAAAAGAAATTTATCATTTCATTTTGATGATGAAATACATTTTAAAAATAGGCATGTGTTCTTCTCCAATAGGAAATTCAGGATTTCCGTCTAGCAAATGTTTCGTCATGTGCAGATCAAATGGCGCACCTGTCGGCGGTAACATCCATCTGGTTTGGCTGGTTGGTGGCCAAGCGATTCTTGAGGATTTTCGGGAACATGTAGCCTTCCATCAAATCCTTGAGGCGCAGAGTGGCATTCTTCACTTGCGGTGAAGGAGTCTGGAATACGATGATGTTCTCGGTTACTGAGATCGTACCTTGAAAATCATTATCGCCATGGAAGAGACAGTAACGCTTGGGCGGCAAACATGATGATCACATGAAATGGCATTTTTTATTTGTGGTGTTTTGAGAGCAACGTGAGCAAAAAGTTGTGACTGGAGTTTAGATGATTCCTCCTTAATTTTGAATAATTGTAACTGAAGAAAATTTTTATTTTAGAAATTCATTATTCGAGAGAATCCAGTGTTAAAATGAAGATTAGATTAGTCGTTAGTTTTAGCCTCCCTACCCGCAGCAACAAATGCGATCCAAAGAGAGGAAGGAGGAAGGCACCATTTAGTATGAAGTGTAGGAAACGCGGAATCTACGCAGAAAGGGCAAAGAAACAGTAAGTTGGGAAAGAAGATAATGAAACAAGATCAAAGTTGAAGAAGGAAGTAGTAGGTGCTGAAAAACAGGACAGCAGTGAACCGAAAAAAGGGTGGTCCGTAACAAAACAAAATCCCATTCTACTGCAACAAAAAGAAAGCCTACCTAACCTTTAGCTCGGGCCCTCACATAGTCCCCCTGGGACCGCCAGTGTTAAAATGAAACAAATCCGATAACACATTTCTGTGTTCTCATGTTTTCAGTTTGTGGATTATTTTAAAAAATTCTCATTAAAATACACTACTGCTTTGTGCAATTCAATTTGAGGTTGGCTAAATTTTGTTCGTGTACTGCATTTTTTTAGAATAGTCTTAGCGTTTCTTTTCAGCTTCAAACCAGTAAAATCTCAACTGACATACGGCTTGCACTTATACATGAACTAAATACAACCATGTAAAGGCTGTACAGTGTAAATGCCTGCACAGTTGAAATACAAGTAGTGAGCAAGACGATTGTGTTGCCGCCTACTCTGGAGTCTAATTTTCTTCTCATCGGTAAACTTTCTTTGACTCGCAATTGAATGACAATTTTCGATTGGAATGAAAACAAGATCATGTCACTATTTCTGACCTGCCATTCAAGTCGGAGGTGCATCTGATCGTAGACGGCCAGACGGTAGAGCTCACTGGAATTCGAGAAGGAGAAGTCACCATTCGAATCCAGTTCCATGATGGCCTTCATGCGGTTGTCCGAGACAGTCAGGTCCGTCTGCAGAGTTTCCTTTTGTTTACATTTGCAGCATAATATTCCACCATGCTAAAACGAACGCAGCTTTGTTGGAATTGCTTAAATGTTTTGGTTTATCACGTTAACTACGGAGTGGGACAAATGTGCACCACTAGATAAATTGTTCTTGTAGGTACCAATGTAAATGAATTACATTTCAAACCCTTTCGCTAACTATTTTTTGAAGGAATTTTATCATATGAGGAAAATATCATTGAGTTATTATAATTAAACATTTCTTTTCAAGGATGGAAACTTATTCGAGCAGGTAAGTCGATTTTTCCGGTCTTTTTTTGAAGCTAACCAAATCAAATTTATGACCCGCGCAATCGTAGTCAACTTGTTAAGGAATGTTTCAGAGTGAGACATCATTGTTCCATCCACAACTTTTGGTTTATTTCTCAAATGAAAATGTCATTGAAATAAATACAGTTACTGGCCAAAAATCTGTAATTTCCCCTGCTCTCAACATTCAGTATTGAGTGCCAGGTCAGGCCACATTTAAACAAAGCTCAAATTTTTCATTCAGTAAAACCCTCAAAGGAGCAACTTACGGTAGACTTGCCGATTGAAGAATCAGGTTTGAGGCTGGAGCCTTCGTACACATCCATAGCAATCTTGGACTGCATGAAGGGAGGCTGCGATGAGCCGCCGGATCCGCCGCCGTCCTTCTTGGGGACCAGCTGAGGCCTGTCTATTGCCATGACGATGCAGGTCTGGACAAGATAGATACGGTGAACGTCGGTCTAGAAAAACATTTCGAAATGCATACCATCAGGTAGTAAGACGGTAGCTTAATGGTTCATCGTCTCAGAGAAAAATTGGAGAGCGACAATAAATTCTGTATTCAAATTCATTGGTTTTGAAAAGATAATTTTCGGAAATGGAATATTGTTTGATCTGCGCCGAGTTCCTGTAGCGGTATTTAAAGTCAATTTGCTTTAGTGATAAATTCCCAAGTTTTAAGCAAGGTTTTAAAATTTTCAGCGAGTGTAGAATTAAAAGGCTCTGCTATAAATTTTGCGAAGCACTACACCCACTAGGAATTATTTGCTCAATTTTCCTTACCAACACATCTTATTCCGTAGAATATATTAATCGAATTTAGCTTTAGTTTAATTCAACTTTGAAAGGAATACTAAAACTGTCCTTTCATTTGCATGTAGTACGAAGCTACGTTTATCTGATATTTAATTATTATATGACAAAGCATTAGGCGTACCTTAGGTTTGCGTTGAGACTTGGAATTCTTCTCGAGCAGCGTAGCTTGGACCTTGTAGAAGATGCGCTCGACCTGCTCAGAATTTTCTTTTCGTTCTTGTTCGGCAGCGATGATTGAAGCCTCGAAGATTTTTTCGTCGCCTCCGGTGAAGTTGGCATGAGCAGAGAACTCGTGGTTGTTCTCTCCTGTTAGGAACGCAGCACATTCAGAGTTACCCGTCACTCAAGCATGGTCACTTCGCAACTCTTTCCAGCAAAACGCTGATTCACGGATTTAAAGGTGTTTAATCCGTAATTTGAACAACGATTAGCAATTATATTATTTACAGGCGTGAAGTCCTCCTAAAAACGTGAGTTCAAAGTGTACTTCTGACCCATTGCGAAGGGGGTTAGTGGTGAAAATGTTGACCAGCATTCATACTCTGTTGGCCTTTGAACATTGGCTGTAAAAAGTCATTCATTAGAAATGCTACGTGCCTCAATGAATACCATTTTTTCATTTTTGTTCCTCACCTGCCAGACTCATTACCAACACTTATTGCTCAATTTTTCGGCGCGTGACATTGTTATTGTTACTAAAGATGACTAAAATGCTAGATAAGACTTTGAAGTGTGATCTCATGACATTGTTCAGCAATGCCATTCTCTGTTCATTAGGCTAACGCTAGATGCTGTCACTGTCCATAACGAGAGGCACAACATCGTCCCCTCGGTTACTGACACAAATTTCCATGCAACATCTGGACAAAACTCACCGCTGAACTGGGCAAGCTTCTGCTGGCGCTGTTCCAGGGAGTCGTCTGGGGAGATGTCGATGGGCTTGTGAGCATCATCCTGTGAACAAGATGTTTAAGTGCTGAGAAAACACTTATTATTAAATACGGCGTTCCACCACCGAAGACAAAACAGAGGTGCATTCGATATAGGGTGGATATCATTTCTGCTATCGCCGTGTGGCAGCATCGTTGCAACTCTATGAAAAAAACACTGTGTGGTTGGTATCAACGTGAGGCAAAATATCGTAACGATAAGTGCTGTGCAAATTGCTTATAGCTAAAAATGGGAAGCTCTCGATTGTTAACTAATTATAAATGATACCTATTTTAGAAAACCTGTGCAGTTACAGCCGTAAGTAAAATGATCAGAAGAGTTTACAATTGTAATCAAAAACCGTGTCATTATGGTAGAGTATTATAAGAAAACACCAGTGATACTACTGGATAGTAGACTGTACAATATTGACGAGAAATATTGATATTCACTCAATGACCCATGAAGGGCGTAGATACTCACAGGAACCTGGATTTGTGCTGAGCCGCTTCCCTTCTTCATCACTGTTTGGGAACAGAATACAATTTGTTAGTCACTTTTATTGAATGAATAAATGCAACTGTGGCAGAAGAAGTACAGCCACGCCTTATCCAGCTACTTTAAATTTCAGATATAAGAGTTAGTTAAATTTAAGGAGCAGAATCCTAAGAGTTATTTATTTTTAATCAGTTGCTATTACGATTTTATAAAACCTGGACTGAACAGAATGAAAGTACAATTTCTATGACTTTCGAAAATGTTGCTGTCATTATTTTCAATGCTGATGACGATACCGAAGTCAAAATTCTATATTTTTCTACACAATATGGTCGTAGCCTATGTTAGCACTACAATATCGGTTCTGTAGATCAACATCGGCGATGTATATGCATATTGTTCGAAAGAGACCCATTAAACACATTCCGGTACTAATCCCCAGGCATACACATTGAAGCGCGTAATGTAGATTCAGAACTCGAGCTTGTGAGCCGTCGACTCACTGTGTCGCAGAGCCAATCCGATGTTCTTGTTCTGAGCATCGCCAGGCTTCCTGTAGAGGGTGAGGTCGTAGTTCTTGATGCTGGGAGATGCGATGAGGCTGAGAAGGCGGCTCGGTTCACTGTAAACAAAAGACATAGAATTCCTCCATTTCAACTGTAATCGCTTGGTCTATTTGAGCAAAAACTAATTAATGACCAGCCTTCGAACAATTCACTTGAAAGGAATGTTTTGAATACGTAAGTCGAATTTGTTCAGCGTAGCAATGCATGGAGGCACGAGTTAACGTCGAAAAAACTGTGCATAACAGAAATAACTTAGTCAGGCTTTTCATACAGCAAAAAAATGCTTAAGTTTACAGTTTTCGTAGCCAAGCTAACTGTGTAGTAGGCAACATGTACTCACAGAATCATTCTCAGGATGTTGGGCTGGTTGAGGGGAAGTTCCATGTCTCCGACGTACTTGACCTCGGCGTTCAGGCCAGTTGCATCAGCCGAAATAGGCAGGGTTCTCTTCAGCTAAAATCAGTTTTCAATTGTTATTAATTTAATTATTCAACACGCTTAACTGAAGTTGATAATAATTTTACAGAAACGTTTCTACCGAAGTCGCCAGCGTAAGCCAATATGGACCCCCCCAGCGCTGGCCGGGAAAACTGAAGTTCAATGTCAATATGTGAAAATTGTCGGAATGGAAGTAAGGGGTACGTAAGTCACGCAGAATATGAGTGTCACATTTGTGCTTTCTTCTGTGAAAATATTGATGATTTTACTAAAAAAAGGAGAAACATCCCTTTTTGGTGTCATGATCTCCAGTTGATAGCCGAAAATTCAAAGATCCCTTTTGTAACCATCCACATTCCGAGTAATAAAACTTGAAGAACTCATCGACAACATTAAAGAAAAAACTACAATTATTTCCCCGTTTCACGACCGTAGCCAATTTTTTCAAAGCAGAACAGAAACATGGAACTAGGAAACGTTGGCGACACTAGAAATTCTGGCGCGGATTTGATTATCACTGTGCAGTAAAGGACCCGTATCCGTACTTTAATGTTATTATTATCAACACCCCTCATTATTATTATGACTCTCAGAAGGCGGAAAGGGCACGTAGTTTGGAACGCTGTCGTACCTGCTGGGAGTCATCGTAATTCCATCTGGCCTTGTCGAGCTGATCGAAGTCTTCGGAGTTGGCGGGGCTGGGCAGCGGCCGCTTGGCGATGCTCGTGAAGGGAACGTTGCGCACCTTCACCACTGGGATGGAGTCCTGCAGACCGGCGCCAAACATTCGTTGGAATTAGGGCTCATCAGCACTCGAGTGCCTCTTTGAATTATGACTTAGAGCAAAATTTACAGCATCCTTGATTTTTTATCTAAGTTGATTGTTGAATTACATGAAAAAAAATCAATCATTACAATTTAAAACTTCCTCGCTACAAGCTATTGATACTTCGTACACTATTCTGAACTTGAATTTAGGGAAGAGTTATCAACACCCAAGCTTCTCATGACTTTTTTTTTTTTGAGATGGTCGAGGGGAAGTGACTGGTAAGTGATACCGTGAGCTTTCCTGCTCGGGTTATAAAAATACAGCTCTGAATGCGTAAATACATTCGACTAATTAGTCCTTAAAGCTCAATTAGTTTAAACTAGGTAACTAAGGTAAAATATACGATATTCTATGGCTTAAGAGAATTCTAATTAAGCAACTAATCCGAACTCTACGTGACGCTATCACCAAAAAATTAGAATCTTTGACACTACTCTACAGAAAGCAACAAAGCCAAATACTACGTGACCCTAATTAAAAAAAATATCTTTCCAATGTATAACACGCACGGAAGACTGGTTGAAAAGAGGCGTGATCTGCGCCCAGAGCTGCTGGACAGGCAGCCTGACGTCGGCAGCGAGTCGCAGCTTCATGGGCAGAGACGCCGACTTCTCGTTGTCGACGGCAGCGACAGCAGTCTTGTTGGACCAGGGCGCAAACACGTAGGTGTAGGTGTTAGCCTTCGTGATGGCCCTGAGTGGAAACAATTTTGGAGCGATGACGAGCTTGAACATTGTTTATACATCGGTCTCTGCAAGATTTTAATCCCAAACAGTCACTGATTGCCTTAAAAAATCATTTTAGTTTATCTAATATTATTCATGGACTGAGCTTAGACCAATAAAATGTTTTAAGATTCTTTTTGAAACGAGTCTACACATTTAAACCATAGAATAATTTAGAGTTTCCGTCGGATTTAAAAATTCGGACCAGAAACATTGTATTTCTAAACGAAAAGATTAAAATTAAGATCAGCAGACTGTCTTAATATCTTCCGATATAATTTGATGGCTTGGCTAACTCACTGAGGTTTTTCGTTTTTTAAAGCATGATTTCAAGTTAAAAATAACAATTTTGATTTCAAGCAGGTAAATTTTATCGAAAAATACATTTTAATGATTGTGGCTAAAAATATAAGAATTAGCCTAGAATAAAACTAAGAAGTTTTATATACGCCTCAAACTGTTCGAGTTGTGGCTCTGAATCATGCATTGATAGAACAACGAATCCATTTCCATTAGGATGTATAAAAACAGTCTTATTTAAGAGTAGTGCTGAAGAGTTTCATTCCATCTCGGATGAAGCTACTTTCTTTTTCGCTAATTCATGGCCAAGGTGCTGAACATGTCGCATACACTGCGCTTGGTGCACATTGAAGATTCTGTAGTAAAATGTTTTAATTTCTAGGTCCACTAAACATAGAATAAGCTACCGCACAAGAAGATCATAGATTAGATTATTAGTTAGTTTAAGCCTCCCTATCCTCAATAAATGAGATCCAAAGAGAGGAAGGAAGAAGGCACCATTTAGTATGGAGTTTAGGGAACGTGGAATCTATGCAGAAAGGGCACAGAAACAGTAAGGGAGAAAGAAGTTCATGAAACAAGATCAAAGTCGAAGAAGAAAGTAGTAGGTGTTGAAAAAACAGGACAGCAGTGAACCGAAAAAAAGTTGGTCCATAACAAAACAAAAACCTATGTTATTTTAACACAAAGAAAGCCTACCTAACCTTCAGCTCGGGCCCTCACATTGCCCCCCTGGGAGTGCTAATTCCCATAGATACAATAGTTGTATCCCCCTGAGGGGTACCGCACAAGAGAGATTCCGTAGAAAACATAGTACTCACTGCGTCATTTGCACAACTTACTTGGCGATGCCTTCAGCTGTGATATCGATCTGGTCGAGCTTGGGAATCTTGGTTGGGTCAGACAAGTCGATACCGATTGAGGTCTTGGCCTGCGTCTTCAAGTTGATGTACACGACAGTGGGAGAGCTCACCTACAAACATTAATGTTCCTGTTACGACCAGCACACAGCCCAAGCACTCACGCTAAAATGCTGTTTTGTCTGAAACATTCGATTTTTATATTTTGTAGGCATATTTACTTCTACATTTCCATAAATGGGTTTGAGTTCTAACAACGTTCCTCTATTCCAAACTAATTCAGTAAAAATTTGCCAAGCTTGTGAGAAAAAATTACGGCTGTATTACTAAAGCCTAAATGACATTAGTCAACTGTGCTCACCTCAGTGTGGGTGAAGAGACCGGTGGGAGTGGGCAAGATGAGGTTGATTTCGACAGGGTTGAAGTACTTGTAGATCAGTACTCGGTCTTCGTCACCAGATTCGGTGTGGCCACGAAGAAGGTTTTCTCCTGGACACCAAATCATTTATGACGACATTTATGACTAAATCATTTATGATCACCTTTCAATCATAATAGAAATTCATTTTTGAAGTAAAAATTAACCATGCTCACACTTTTGCTGCGTGACTCACCGCTCTCTTGGACCTTGGCGAAAAGATCATCTGTGAGGGGCAGGAAGAGTTCAGAGGAGTCGAACATCTTGGTGTAGTGGTACAGGTCAGTTTCTCCGGGTGCTGACTGCACGAAAATCAAATTATGGCTGTTACTGTAGTCACTAAATCTGCAGTTAATGCTACACAAACAGAGTTATCGATCTCTAAAAGTATAAAAACAATACATAATATTTAGCATGTTAATGCGATAAGTTATCTGACGTACTCAAACTTTCAGTAAGACAACTTCAGAATGGCACGTTCAATTGCTGATACAAGCGAAATTTTAGAAAAGGACTAATTTTATCTTAAGAAGAATCCCTAAAGTTGAGACAAGAATATAATAATTATTAATACCCTACAACCTCTCAAGTAAGCTGTACAATTTCCACGGCTTTCAATTCGTTTTTAATTGCTTTAAGTAGAGGCCAGACATGTACATTCCACAAATTTTAGACCATTTTGGAAACTTTTAAAGTCGAGATGCGCATTTCATACCACAAACAGCTCATATCAATAAGTACTGAGTTAACAGCCAAGCAGAGAACCAAAAAAGAAAGATGCAGTACTAACTCCGACGCCTCCAGTCTGGCGGTGTCTGGAGTCCTGGCGGAAGTTGCCTCGCATTGCCGACAGAATGTCGCGGGTGTAGGTGCTGGCCGACTGAATGTTGCCGAAAGTCACGGTCTGAGAAATAAAAGTTTATTTCAGTATGTAAACAAATTGCTAAAAATACGACTGTGCTCGTGATAGTTAGCGAATGAAATTGTGTGAGGTGAGAGGGTCCGCAACGAAATTGCCGACTGAGCAATGATTCTATATTTTACCCAGCGAAGAATTTACTTCGAAATATTAAGTGATAAGCGAAGCTATGTAGACTCGAGGATTGAAGTTTATTATTGGAAATAATAACAAGAATTGAAACAGCTGTGAATCGCTGGGAGAAATAAAAACTTTGAATCGATGGTAAGTAGAATTAAAAGCTTTGAATCGCGGGTAGATTTAAAAGCTTTGAATTGCTGGTAGAGTAGAGTAACTAGCATGTAGACACGGTAGAGAAGCCTACCTCTATCAGAGGGATCCTGACGCGACCGAGCTGAGCGACCAGGTAGGTGTAGATCTCACGAGGGAAGTACGCACGCAGGCCCGTCAGCCATGAGATCTCGCCCTCTCCTCCAACCTGATTCAAAACCGCACCCAAGGAGATTAGTACACGCGTTTATAATTATCATTAACACTTTCCCCGCGTATTGTGACATATGTGTACCACTAGGTAAATTACACATATGTATATGTACCGACGTAAATGAATGAAATTTCATCAGCTTCGCAACCTTTTAGGAAAACAACTCTCATTCCACCTCATCAAACGAGGTGGAATGTTACAGTGAAATTGTATTTTTATATTTTTTAGGAAGGAAATGTATTCGAGCTGTAAAGTCGATTTCCCAATTCTGCCACTTAAAACCTAACACAATCAACCGTTAACAGCCGCAGAAACGCGGTGAACGTGTTAAGGGATCAACAAATGTTGCTAGATAGGATGTGCGTTTAAAATTAATGTTATTCTACGGGTTTGAAATATGTTGCTATATGGGATGTAATTTTCACAATGAAATTCGTTTACACGCTATTCACACGTTAACTCATTTGGAAGCTCTTAAATTTACAGGTATATATTCGATAATAATCGGTCGTCGTGCATGGAGATAATCAAATTACTACATTATCCAGTCAGTCAAGCTATTACATATCTGTCAGTGCAATGCAACTGAGAACAATTCAGGAGTTAAGCTCATTAATACGCCTTTGCGTTAACGTTTTGGTTAGAAGTGATTGGTTTTCAAGGAGTTTTATTCGACAGAATACCGTACGAAAACCTGAACATATAAAGCCAAAACTTAATACTACTTTGTGTTCCTGCTTTGGTTATAAGTAATTGTTTTCAAGGAGTTTAGCTTACTTGCCAGAATGCTGCACGAAAACTTGATTCCGTTTCCGGTTAAAAGAAATTATTTTCAGGGAGTTTATTCTACTCGCCAGTTTATTTTACTGATTATGCATGAATTCCAAGGATCACCTGTTCCTTGTCGAGGTAGCGAGCGTCCTTGTAGGTGAACGCCCTCTGAAGAGAGGGGACCATCTGCCGGGTGATGGAGCGCAGGTTGCGGGCCGCTGAGCTCCTGATCAGAACCATCCATTTTGACATCGTATAACATTCATTGGCTGATATTAAAAATGCAAAGCGAGCACGAAAATGCGTCAAACATTCATTGGTTGATAGTTTACATCGAGCTCCTGAACAGAACCATCGACTTTGATCTTCACAATACAACAGTAGCGAGAGGAACTATGCATTCGGAGTAAAGAGGAACGATGTATTTGTAGTACAGCTAAAAGATTAACGTTAAGTTTAAAGAAATAGATATTTCATTTATCAATGACAAAATAAATTAATAAATAGACTCGTAAGGAAACGCGAAGGAAAATTTCGTTTCTTCCCTTATCATGCAACACTAGACTATCAGTTAAGTCTATTAATTATTTAGAGTAAACAGGGAAGCTCTTGAAGCTGTTCACACGGAGTTCAAAGACTGTTGACATTCTTGAAAAAAACACGAATGTTTCGTACTACTTGCAAATTAATGAATTCTAAGGTTGCAAATTAATGAATTCGTACTACTTTGTTAGATAGAATAAAAGTTTGCAGATTAAGTAATGATAGATAGAATAAAAGTTTGTAGACAAAGCAGGATTAAAGTTTGCGTACTGGGGTTTGAATTCAGTGTCGTCGTTGACGGCGAGGCTGTCGATGGCGTTGTAGAGGTAGCTCTGGATCTGGATGGATGCCTCCTTCCAAGCGGAGGTGGCCATGCGCTGCACGAAGGTCACGTTGGGTCTGTAGGAGAGCAGAGTGTCGTACGCCACCTGCCGGATCCTGAAGTCTTCCGATTGCGACTCAGCGATCGGTTGCAGGATGTTGAAGATCTGTGAAGTGAAGAGCAAAGGCTCGAGGTTAGTCCTCGTACGTTCTTGCTCAGTTGAACAGTTTGGATAAACTAAGAAATTGGCAATTTAAAATATTGACAACTGGAGGTTAGTTCTCGTATGTTCTTTCTCAGGTAAAAAGTTAGGATACTAGCAACTTGAAATTAGGGGAAATGTTTATTCTAGTTGAGGTTCTCGAATGAATAAATCCGAATTCAGGTTCATCAATCGGCAAAAAAGGTTTTTGCTTTCATATTTCATTTAGCGAAATGCATTTAATTTAATAGAATAAGTACGTTGTTTGAAAAGTACTAGCGTAAAGATCAATGTGTTCTTTGAAAATGAGCACAGCTGCATTTAACAAGATTTGAGAAAGCATGCAGAAAACTTCAATTAAATTTGCCACAGGAGAGAGAAGAGATGTAAACACGGATGTTCCAGGGATGATCCCAATCTTATACACCTCAATGAGAAAGTGTTCAGGAAAAAAATTAAATGAAATTTGCCACAGGAGAGAGAAGAGATGTAAATAAGGATGTTTCGAATTTTTTTATACCTCAACGGACACCACAAGCACAAACCTGGTCCTGAGTGCTGTTATCGAAGATGCTGGCGGACATTCCGTGGATGGCGGCGTAACGCACGAACAGGTCACTGGAGATCTTTCCTTGGGCCACTTGGGCGAGGATGTCCAAACCTTCTCGCGCTCCCATATCGGCCACAGCCAACACGTTCAGAATCTTCACCCACATCTTGTCGGAGCTCTGGTCAAACAAAATGTTGTGATGTGATATTTCAAAAAGTGGAGCGCACAATTCTGGAATATTCATAAGACAGAGGATTCCCTAAAATGGTGCAGAGAGAGCTCGATTTTCCCTTCCTGCATTCGAATTCGATGTTCGAATAAAACATCATCACGTACAGGCAACCCATAAGTAAGCCAATGGTTTTTGTCCAACTGTTGAAACGTGTAGAGTGTTTTTGCTGCAGCAACACTTACCTTAATTTTTTGTTCGAGGCTAGGCAAGTATTTGTTGATAATTGACTGCCTGTCGCACTGCTTGTCACCGAACATTGGGCGCATGTGAGAGAACTCTCGCTCTTGCTCGCTGGCACAGAGGCGACGGATCATGATGGCCACGTTCGGCTTCACGAGCAAACTCACGAGGGTCTTCTGCTCTTCTTGCAGCGACAACGCGAATTGCTGCGAAAAGTAAATCAGTTTCAGTACATCGCGAAAAAAATACAACTATTATTATTGTTTTATTGTAATCGCGACAACGCGAATTGCTAAAAACAATACAAAGGTTTTTGGACATTATGAAAGAAATACAACTACACAGTTACGTACACAAGGGATTGCACAAGAGATCGTTTCAAATATGAGGGAATACAAAGATAAGTTGAGGTAATGAGTCTACGCAGCAGACATTCAATACGCATTTTAAAACATCAAACACACATTTTATGATCACACATATTCTATGCGCATTTTAAAACTGCGACACTCACTGTATGGACGGAGGAATACATTTGTTTGTATTTGAGACACGAGAGAATCAGCATCAGCAAAGGACGCTAGAAATGCCCCATTTAGGCAGGACAGGAAATATACTTCGAAACAAAATGAAACCTCTAATTTGAGTGCCTCTGTGGAAGTGAACTTATCAGTACCATAATCTCATCGAGATGCCACAGTTAGGCAACACAGGAACATTAAAACAAAATTAGACATCTGATGTGAGTTACTCTATGGTAGTGAACGTATCCGTACCAGAATCTTGTCGAGGGCTTCAGGAGACTGGACGTTGTTGGCGAGACTGAAGAAGATAGAGGCGGTTCTGTTGTCGGACAACTCGCCGGACTGGACTTTCTCGATGAGAAGATCCAGAGACGCTCCGGAGGCGGCAACAGCCAAGGTTTCGATGTACAGGTCGTAGCACAGCTGGCACCTGGCAAAAATATACGACTGTTAGCGACTGTTATTAACCCACCCCTAAACCTAGGTAATGGAATATGAGGGTTGGTATAAGAATAATGGCTATTGTTCTTAACCCACCCCTATACTTAGGTGAAGGAAGCTGAAGATAATGGTGTCAAAAAAATTAAGCGAGTACGAGTAGGTATCTGCGAGGTGAAAGCTAAGTTTGGTTAAAAATTTGAGTGCGTAACGCATAGAATTTAAACCATGAATATCCATAAATCAATAGAATTCTCAAAATGCACTGAAGTACAAGTCTGATCTACTGCGTAATATAATAGTACGAGTCCTCCCTTTACAGTCTATTTCATGGAGTCTGAACAAAAAATGGGGATACTTTGGCTAACAATTGTCTGTCAGTACCTTTCTGCAAATTATAATGCCCTTTACACATATCCTATCAGTATTGAAGTAGAGCAGAGAAAAATATAAAGGAACTGTGTGAATGTAAACTTCAGTATTTATCAATTATCCCCAAATCAAAAGAGTGTCAGACTCGAGAACCTCTGCCAAAATCTTACTTATCAGCCTGCTGCTTGAGCTGCTGTTCGAGCTTCGTGAGATCATCCTTGCGCATGGCACGGACGAGTTTGTGAGCCTCGTGAAGACTTTGGGCAGCGCGACCGTCCTCGGAGCCCTTGTACTGCTCGGGCTTCTGGGCGTTGTCCTTGTTCTGCACCTGCAGCTGCTGGGCCGCGCGCTGCAGAGCTTGCTGGACGCGTTGCTGGAAACATGAAAAAAGGCTACAATTAACACCCTTGCTGGAAACGCTCCATGAAAATGGGTACAATTAACACCCAGATTCCCATTAACAAAATAAGGCTGCGCTGACCAAGTACAGGTATAGTCAGTTTACTTCATTTCAAATGGACTCATTGCTGGAAAAGCGCCATGGAAAAGCGCCATGAAAAAGGGTACAATTAACGCCCAGATTCCCAATAACAAAACAAGGCTGCGCTGATCAAGTATAGTCAGTTTTCTTTCATTCAAAAGTGAAGCACTGTAAAATGATTTCTTTGCCGAACTGTCCGTAAGGAATCTTTGGGCCATTATTTCCACTACGCCTGCTCACCTGCGCTGACTGCCTGAACTGGTCACTCAGGTCGAAGCCGGAGGAAAGTCGCTCGTAGAAGATGGGGCTGTGCGAGGAGTCACTCTGCTGCACGCAGTCCAAAGCAAGAGGAAGCAATAAACAATTATTGAGTGATAGTTTACATCAAAGGCCAGCACGAATAAGCATCAGACATTCATTTGGTCGATATTTCAAAGTCAAAGCGACCAAAAAAGAAAAGCTCTAAACGTTCACGGGGCATGCTTCTAATCATTTTTAGGACAATCTCATTAAAGCTATTGAGTAAATTTCTAGTCTACACACCTTTGTCTGGAATTAACTCGCTGTTTTTGGAGCTGAAACCCTTAAATCGTTACCTATAGGAAAAATCCCTTAACAATAAAGCATCGGATCTCGGCTAGAACTTCTGATGAAACTAAACTTAACCCTACAACGGCCGAATTGTTTTGCTTTAGAACAAAATATAACTGTAATTTCCTCCTGAATTATCATTCATGAAGCTCAAGACGGTGTGAACATCGAAGCATTTAGAATATAAGATCGATGTTGGTAATTTATTAATGGTCTTCAGAAAGGACAGTGATCCATTTAGGATTAATCTATCCTGATTTTAAACTGAAACATCACCCAAGTGGACGGTGGTCCACATAGAGTTAACCTATCCTAATTTCAGACCAAAATATGACCGAAGGGGATCACTTACATCCTTCTTGTACTCAATCCATCTAGGAGCGTAACCCTGGGGCTTCTGGTTGGGGCTCTGGACCTGCTGGGCCCAGGTCTTGACTTGCTTGGTGGGCTGCTGGTCCTTCTTCACGCCCCCGGCGACAGGGCGGGCCGCTCTCAGTTGCATCGTCTGCAACGCAAAAATTCAATTAACAAGTTGATTGCAACGGGTTAAACTCAAATTCAGTATTCAACTCAAATTTAAATTCGAATGTTGCTAGAAATTGTACAAGTTCCAAACATTGAGTAGAGCAATTAAAAATCATTAATTTCAAAAAAATTTTTAAACTTTTTCAAACGACTCATCGATGGGTCGTTTCGCAGCAGGAAAAACTTGAGCACGACCCACTGACGGGTCGTATTGCGGTCAACGTGTTAAATTCTAACCCTGAACGTAAGAAGCGCCACGCATAATCAAATCGCATTGTAATATACCGCGTGAAAGTGTCTCGCGAAGCCAAAAGATGGTGTAGTGGTGTTAGTAGTAGTAAGAATGTTACCGGTTTGAAATAGAGCTCTCATATCTCAGTTTCCACATGCCATTTGCTTTTAACGATTCTGTTCTCGCCGACTTTTTACTGACTGGATTCATGACGGAAGCCCCATTAGATTTTTGTGATTGAACTGTCGTGAACATTACGAAATTTTGGTAACGAAAGCTAGCATCAGCATTTTTAGAACACGAAAATCTGGCAGCGCAATATTTTTACCTGAAGACAGTGAATTTTGACGTCAAAGTTTAACTATTACAAAGACAGAAGTTACGGAGTACATGGATCAACATATTTCTGCAATTCTGCTTATGCAAAGAATAATTTCTACGTGCATATTAGTTTGTGACGTAGCATTTACTGAAATAGTGTTACAGAGCATCAAACCATTTTCCTCATACATGTACCACACATACGCATGTCCCCGTGAATTAGAAACAGAAACTTGGAACAATTTGGCGGTATGGACTGGCCTTAAAAATAATTTAACAATGGATACTACATTATGAAGTGACTTCTTCAAATGAACATGCATTTTAATCAAAATTGAAAAAGTAACAACAGTTGCAGGTATCCGAGCGCTTTGAAATCGGACAAACTTGCGAAAACTAGAGCTTTAAAGTAACATGTTCTCTTGTTTACTAACTCCTTTGAAGTCGTTAATTTTTTTGGCGAAATGCTAACCTGGTTGCTGATGGTTATCATCTTGTCCGTGTTCACACCGAAGGGGTCGATGAGGAACTCGGCTTCTACGACACCCGATTCGATCCTGAACTTGCCGGGTGACCCCTTGAGCACATACTCTCCAATCAGGCTCCTGGAACGTAAGGGTCACGTGAGTTTAGAAATAGCGACACCCACATCAGAATAGAAATAGAATCGAAAACTGGTTCAGAGATAGCAATGGAATCGAGATGAATTCTTCCACTGTTGTAGCCTTGAGACAAGGTAAAGTTTTACAGTATACTAAAGATCTCATACAAAAGTTAGCTTACGAGACGTTGAAGTTCTGCTGCGAAAAACATGGTATGAAAATTAGCACTTTGAAGGGAATTTAAAATATACGGGGGAGATTCGATATTAATAAATCTCATTTTATCTTCGCACTGTTTTCACTAATTCCTATGTTGTCGACGGGAAACACAACGAAAAGTCTTTACTGAAATTTGTGCAAGTTCAAGAGATGTTCGTTTAAATAGCAGGAAATAAAATTCCTATCCTATAAACTACAATAGGAATAGTATGAAACAAAACTCCCTTTATTTAAACAATGCATAAAGAAAAACAGGCTTACCTAGTACAAACCACAATACTTTGAGGAGGATAGCACTACAGAAGCCCCCTAACGAAACATGCCGTTTATCCTCAAATTACCTGACCACCAGAACGCAGTGCGTCACCACACAGGAACGTTCTGACTCACCTAACGGCAACGTTCTGACACCTAACAGGAACAGAACGCTCATGTTATTACTGTTACTATTACTACAACATAGGACACATTGCGCCGAATTCACTTAACAGCAGCGTTCTGACTCAAAGAACATTCTGCCTCACCTCACAGCAACATCTCTGAAGGAAGAGTCGGTGACGTTGGTGAGGTTGGTGGCGCCTGTCTGCATGAGGGCAACCCTGTCCTTGCAGGTGCTGTGGTACACAGACGACTGCACGCGGTAGTACTCATCGTCCAGCTGCACCTGGCGACCACCGGGGCCCTTGCGAGCCTTCATCGACTGGATGTCCTCGGTGGGCTCAGTAGGGATGTCGTGGGGCGAGGCTTTCGACACAGAGTATCTGCGCACCATGTGTAAGTTAGGAGTGGGGATTTTTGGTTTGCACAATTAGAAAATGCTTCAGGTTCAATCTGTTCACAATGCACAAGTTAGGAATTAGGATTTTTTGTTTGTACTGGTAATCTGCAGACGATATGTAAGTTAGGATTCTGGTTTTTTAGTTCGTAAAATTGAAAAATGGTCTTGCAATTTGTTCACAATGCGTAAGTCAGGAATGGGGATTTTTGGTTTGTACTATTAAAAGATGCTTCAGGTTCAACCTGCTCACAATGTGTAAGTTGTGAGTGGTGATTTTCAGTTTGTACTGTTCAAAGATGTTCCAGGTTCATATTCTATGAAGTGATTTCGAATTTGTTATTCGTGCAGAGAAGCAACGAATGTACTTTATTGTCCATAGCCACGAATGTAACATTTTTGAAGCATCAATAAATTTTATGAATAAAAGAAGCAAAGCAAAAGCGTTTTGAGCGCATTTTCGAACTTGAGAATAAAAGAAGAAAGGGAGAGTTAGCGTTCGCTGTACACACCCGACTTGGCAGCGTCCAGCGTAGGTGTCCTCGTCGCGAGAGAAGCTCTGGGGGTCCACCTTGTCACCGGATCTGGAAAACGGAAAGATTTTAACACGTTTCTTACCATTCGAACGTCCCATGTTAAGATATTAAAAAAACAATGTCCAACATTTCATGTTCGAACTTGATTGGAAATAAACTTTTTTTTACGACCCATCTGAGTGTTGTGCTCAAGTTTTCCCTGCTGCAAAACGACCCATCGATGTGTCGTTTGGAAACTTCTAACAATCTTTTTTACACTAATGGCATTTAATGAACCCAGTTAATGTTTGGTGTTTATAAATTTGCTTGTCACTTTTGACTTTAAATTTGAGTTGAATATTGAACTTCAGTTTAACCCATCGCAGTCAACGTTTTAATTTAGTTCGCAATCGAGTCAAACAGTGACCAACGCAGAAATTATTGTTAAGGTTCAGAATTAGTTTCGGTTTTTCGGATTCGATTTCAGGGTACCTATCTTCGTTGTCAGGAAATTGAACTGCCCAAATAAGTCTTACTAATTCGAAAGAGTTTGAGTTAGGCTTCGAAGAAGCTAATCAGATGGCTCACAGCGGCACAATTATAAGCTAAAGAATATTACAACGACCCTTTTGAAAGGTGGTATGAACTCTCGCCACATAAAAAAAAAGTCTTTCAGCAAAAGAAGGGCCAAACTTACATTAGCAAAGTATGTGATTTAGTCGATTGAACAAGCAATGCAACTGCCATGAAAGCTTCAAACACCTGTTTTGAAAACTGGAAATGACAATTTTTTGAAATAACTATTACGGACTGTGTGAAAACTACAAGTAACTGGATAGACGCGTGTAGTTTCTCATCACAGATGACTAGTGTGATGAGAGTGAGCGAATGATTTCAAGAGTGAAGGATCCGTAGGTAGGACTCACTCTGAGGGCCTGACGGACGAAGGATCAATGATGGGCGCAATCCTGAAGAAGTTAGCGATGCCCCTCCTGATGTTGGTCACCCACAGAAGGTCGTTCTGGGGCACTTCCAACACGGTGTCCTGCCCAACAATACAACATTCGACTGAAAACATCGCACAAAATGTATTGCTCATTCTCATATCCTTTCTCTCGTGCAAAGTGTATAACTCATTCTGATTTCGTCTCAGATAGATAACCAGAATGGAAAAGATCATGTAAGAGCGGGAATATCTCTCGTTTAATTTTCAGAGACACAGTACTCAATTTGAACAAGAAAAATTCATTCAATATCTCTTTAAATGACATCCAACTCTTCCGCCATCCCGCGTCTTGAGGCGAGTTCCAGTGAAATAATACTCAATTAGAACAAGAACAAATCAGTGAATATCTGTGCACCACTCACGCCATCCCGCTTCTTGAGGTGAGCGGTAAACTGCTGCTCCAGCGCCTTGTCTTTGATGGCCTGGTACTGGATGTCGAGGGGCGCGTGTCCGTTATCGGCCAGGCTCTGGCTTCTCTCGCCCACCTCGATGTCGCTCACCTTGAGTGTGAGCAAAGCAGCGTTACGTTGGAATGGTGTGAAGTAAGTTCAAAGCATCATTGTAAAACGTGTGTACTAGGATAAAAAGTACATGTAGTGTAAAACCAATGTACAAGATGATATGTATCACACTTGATTGATTGGAATAAAACATTCTTCAAATGTTTGATAAAGAATAAGATTGATTCACAAATCGTCCTAACTTCGTGGGTTAAATATGCCTCACCTCGAAATCGGCGTCGTTCTCATCGCGGACGGTGACCTTCACTGTAGCGCGGATGCCGGTACCCGCAAACTGCGGCCGGCTCGCCTGGATGCCCGACCCGACCCGAGCTTCGTACTTGTACTCGTACTCCACCGGGGCTTGCAGGGCCCGAGCCGCACCTGCGTACGTCAAGTTATGGACCATTGGTCAAAATTTCCGGATAGATTTATCCAGACGAGTTGGCTTTTGAAAAAATGTACGGTATTAAAGAGTGGTTTTCAACTACCCGTGCTGCTTGCGTCAAGTTATAGACCATTGGTTAACAATTCCATAACATTTATCGAGTCGAGTAGGTTTACGAAAAAAGCTGTGGCATTAAAAACGAGTCAGGTGTGAAAAAATTGTGGTGTTAAAAAATGAGCAAGGTTAAAAAAATTGATCGAGTCAAGTGTGGAAAAATGTGTGGCGCTTAAAATGAGCGTCATAAACATTTATTGAGTAGAGTAGATTTGTGAAAACCGGTAGGGTGTTTAGGCGTGGTTTTCAACTACCCGTGCTGCCCGCGTCAACTTATAGGCCATTGGTCAAGATTTCCATTGAAATTTATCGAGTTGAAGTTCTGAAGAATAGTATGGTACTAAAGCGTTGTTTTCAACACCCATGCTGCCCGCAGTGCACCTGCGTCAAGATATGAACCACTGAGCACCTCTGATAAATATTTCCTAAAACAGTTATTGAGCCAAGTAGGTGTTTGAAGAAATAATGCGGCATTAAAAAAGAAGAGTTCTTCAATTGTATCTATTCGTGTTTCTTCCATTAGAAGGTGTAACTTTTGACTTCGCGCTCTGGGTAGAGGATCTGGATAGCTTTTAGTGCTTCCTCTTATTAGAATGAATCTTTCAGATTCTACGTCAGGAAGGTGAACGTTGTTTTGAATCGATCTCGCTTATGTTTACTTAAACAGACCATGAATAAAATAAAGAATCTAGAAGAAAAATTCCACGATTCAACTCAAGCTTAAGGTGACAGTAAAATTCACTGAAGAATTTGTAAAAAGTACATGCACTCACTCCTAAACAAACAATACATATAAGGCCTATCGGAGCACATAATTTCAGTAAGGTTCATGAATTAAGGAGACTGCGTCAGATACGCATGGCAAAAAAGCGAATTTTAAAATATAAAATTCTCTTCAACGAATATTGACCACGAAAATTCCGAAACTTCGCGGTGTAAAAATTTGGACGCTGAAATGCACGTATCTTTTGCGCAAGTGAGTGAATGAATCACTTTCACTTTACATGGGATAAAAAATTATTTGACGATCGATTTATGAATAAAATGTCTTAGTTGGAAACCAAGGACGAATGTGAATCTTTGGAAAACTTTTCCCTTTCGGAGAATTGAGTTTCGAGAGATTCAATAAGAATAAAGAAAAAAATTTCCTACTAATCTGCAATATACATGCATTTCCAAATTTACCTTTTAATTGCACTCATTTTAAATATATCGGACGCTGTGCATGGTAAGCATGCAAGTAGCTCTGTGAATAATACTGAAGCAAAAATTTCCCTTTTTTCAAGCAAGCAGAAATCAGTTAATGTCCCTATCGTGGCGCAATCATTCGGCCTGTTGTAGGTGCTGCCGCACCAATGGACTATATGGAAGCAATAAAAATAAAAATTTTACGTAAAAGTTTCTACCGGGAGAAGCAATAAAAAACTGACTGTGGCTCATTTCATAAATTCGTCGAGTAATGACCCGCAGTGAAAAAAGTTTGGTAGCGGGAAATGTGTACCTGTGTTGCCAAAATTATCAAAGGGTTCCTTTATTATCCCAAAGAGCTTTTAATCCGTGTTGAGTTCAATATTAGTTGACATTCTGCGCATATGATATGCAAATCTTTTGTAAATGACGTTGTTTCATTGCAATTAAGTAAGGATGATTTTTATAACGATAAATGCTGGTGAAACGATGAACTTTCAATGAGCGAAGAGGTGTACAAATAGGAATACATTTTCTGTCTCAAAATTTGTATGTTGCAAAAATAGTTTCTGCGTTTAAATTATTTAGGTACTTATTAATATGCTATCGTTGAGAAAGTCAAAATAAAAGCCCCATGTGAACGCTCCTAGTTTCACATAAAACGTACAACTCGGCAACAATATTGCCTATGAAAACAATTGGTTGGGGGTTTCTCGGGAGTTAGCCCCGTTGGTTATAATAACTAAACCTGCCGCTAGGTGGCGCCACGTGTTTTAAGCTTAACTCGACGCAAGAAAAACGGATACACCATCCACGGCTCTGTATCACTCACCCAACCCAACCCAACCAACCAACCAACCAACCCAACCCAACCCAACCCAACCCAACCCAACAAGTAAGACAATTATTTTTAATTTTTAATTAAAAGTTAAGCTTAAGACTAGTGGCGCCATCTAGTGGGAGGTTTAGTTATCGAATATTTCACCAACGGGGCTAACTCCCGAGTTAAGCCATTGGTTGAGTTACTAACCAAAACTTCATTTGAGCGCTGCATGAAATTTGATGGGTCACATTTTCCTACAAATATCCCTCATAAAGTTAGGCTTTTGTTTACACTCAACAAAAACCATAACTCGTGAACAGGAACATTGCTAATATTTATCTACCACCGATGAAGAATATATTGAAAACGTAATTTTTAATTCGGGCCCACAGGTAGATATGCTTAAACTTGTCCATTGTACCAGACTTGAGAAACAATCTACTTCTGTATCGCTTGTGGTAGATAGATTGTTGAAAAAATGCATCCTGAAAACCCAATTGACCGACTTAGGCAAATAAGGAAGTTTTCACTCACCAAGTACAGCCAATAACAGTACGAAAGTCCTCATGGCTGCTGCCGTAGTTGCCCGCGAGTGTCCTCGTGTGTCGGCCGCTCCTCACAGTTGAGAAGTGGTGACCTCTGCTCAGCCGCCCGGCCTTATATACTCGGGCTGGGCAGACGCACCAGCTGGTGTCTGCAGCACCAGATGCAGCGGTCGCTGCAACACGATACGGCGAGATCATCGACATCGACCCAGACGTGACAACTGCTTCTTTGTGCTACCTGTCTCGGCGGCCGGCGTGAGATGCATTCGAGACTGTCACATGTTAGCCGTGGCTTTTAGGGTGCATTGGAAAATGTTGCCCTTTTCCATCCAATTCTTTAAAATTATTCGATTTGTACCGGTGCACTTCATTTTTTTTCATGTCTGGAACTACTGAAGTTAGGTTTTAGGCGACGTAATCGGTATGGTGACCACCAAAGCAGCATCAGTTGGCAATTAGGGCAAACAAGTTAGGAGTGAAATAGAATTAGAATTGAATTCTATGAAATTAGATTTCATAGAATTTTCATTAGGCTAACACATCTTGATATGACACTCGTGTTTCGGTTTTACTGATTCTTCGTTGTGACAAGCCACAGCGTTGGTAAACATTCCAAGTTGCCGTTTCAGGTGGCATAGAACGAAGAAAATAATGCATACCTACACAATTTTTCCGTAACATCAAAAGCCCGCTGAGATTTTGAAGCTAACTTCTTCTGGTTGCCTTCTCTTGAGCACAAGACCAGTCTATTAATTTTTTTGAAGAAAAAGTTGAGCCTTTTCAACCTCACATATTCACGTCTTCCGTATCACTGATGCAACAGCTTTGAAAACACCACGATAGTCCGCATGCAAGAAATAAAACGTGGATTTCTGAAACGCATTGACTTCAATCAAACAGATTACACATGAAACGAATTTATACCTAGTTCTTGCATGATATATGAAATTACTATAATGACGAGTCCAACTGAACGATCGCACCATCAAATATTTTGTAGGATAACAATTTATGCAAAAATTTGCAAATTTTTCGCTGGTATTTCGTGTTTCTTGTCTCGATCAAAAAAGATACCGAAAATAATTTAGTTGGAGAGTTGATGGAATTATTTAGAAATAACTGAATGTAACTGTTAAAATGCTAGATTAAATAAGTGCATCATCTTTAAAAATATGACATACGCTCTCACAAATTGAGCCTTAAATTTTGTAGACCAACATTTTTAGAACTTTCCACCTAACACATTTTTGGGGAAAAACAATGGTTTAAAAAAATGAGTAAAAACTTCTATTTTCTACACCTCAGTTGTTTCTAATTGAAAAAATTTCAAGTCAGTAATTAACTGGTGATCATTTACAGCGCAATCGTCAAATTGTAAATCTTTTGGATGACACAATTGTGTTTCATTCACCGTAAATATCTAATTTCGTTGAAATTATTTTTTTTTTCGTTTAAACATTTTCCCGCGCCGGATGCAGGTTTAGCTACTTACAAAAAAAGAGGCTAAAACTCAAATCCCTCACGAGTCGCTGATGGAAAAACAACAAAATAATTTTTCAAAAACCATGGAGTTTATCTAAGTTATGCTCCTAAATGTATCCTGTATGGTTAGGTCTTCCGTCAATCAGATGTGCGAAATCAGATGTACGAAATTGAATTACTAAAACTAAATCAATGGGAAGAAATATTTATTATAAAATTGTATAAAAGTTCAGGAAACGAAGCTAACTAGGAAACTAGAAATCGTTCTGCAAATGTTTCAATGATGGACCAACTTCTTTTATTCGCAATGTTAAGGAAACAAGAGAATGATGTAATTGACCATCAAAATTACACTGTTGAATTTCCCCATAAGTCCCTATTATTGACTCACAACTGTTACAGTTTGGTTTTGGAAATTCTTTTCTGACGTGTGCGAAAGCAAAATGGACGGTAAATTTGAAGTTCATTCATACATATATGTCAGTCATTAACCAGTGAGAGCTCTCGGTTTGTAGGTTCCATCCCAAGTTGTATGGGGAGCAAGAATCCGTTTTGCTGGCTTTTATGTGAAGAAGTCGCGATGACGAAACACTTAGTAAATATCACAGAGCTCTTCCTTCATGATGCATTTCTTTGCTCACATCTTGCAGGCATAAGCTAATGGTCATTTTCAAATTTATTTCAAATTCAAAAGCCACAATTTCAATCTCAAATAAGAACCGAGTATAATTTCTAGAAAAATAATTTTTCCTCTTAATGTCATTTACATGGCTTGTTGTTTGCTTCAAGCTGCTTCGTAGTGCAAGAAACATCTTTAATTTTTTTAAATTCTGAGACAGTTGCGTTTTTTTAACCATTTGATTGTTTCAAATTATTGTTTTATCAGAAACGCTGGCAGTGAAGAGCATCGAGTGATTCTAGCCGAGACACACGAGTGTGTAAACTTATGCGAGAAAATACTAATCATTTCTTATTGCCTGAGCGCATAACCAAATTGGGTTTCATGAAATTAGCTTTCTTCGTGGAATGTTAATTGAATTTGAAATTCCATGTTCAAATTCACTGTTTGAGCTCTCATTTATGTACCCTGAAATCATCAGAAAAGACATCGAACTGTTCAGTGTGGCTTAGTAGTATTGAAAGAATAGTAAATAACTTTCCGATCGTTCGTTGATTTCTGTTGACCGTCTCCGCATATTTTCTCAAGGTACGCAGACTCTCGGTCGCAACAAATGATCCCTAAATGATTTTCTGCTGAACTGAATGCAGGACTTCCTATAGAACTACTAGCATTAGTTGTCACACTCGTGATAGGTGAAGGTTTAAATTCTTCAAAAATATGAGGCATACTCTCAAAATTTATATCCAACGCTCTTAATTCAGTCTTATTTTCTGTTTGGTTTCCAGCATATTTACAGATATACTTGCACAGGAATTCTGTTTGTTGCTCGGACGCTTGCTTGTTCGCTGGCTGTCATACACGGTTGTTCCAAAAATACTACCGAAATTCCATCTAACAAGGCCACTTTAAATTCTACAGCGTAATGACTCAACTTCAGCCCCAAGGTAACTTCAATTAACTGTAGAGATCTCCCAATATCGGCAGACAACTCTACCCAATTTCAGGCAACTCTAAAGCAAATTGGAGACAAATTTGGGGCAACTCAGTGCGCCAGTTGCCCGAGAACGAGAGCTAGTGTAACCTTCTTCACTTCAGACACTCGTGCCACATTGACACCTGCCCTCCCTGGTGCCCTCGTCTCACTCTCCCTCTGTCTCGTGAATATTGGTCTAATGCTTTTTTTGGCGTGGGTGAATGAATCGGGATTGACAATGGAAATTGGAATTTTAACAAGTTTGTCCTTTCAACAATTGATATAATAACAATTGTTAACAATAATTGTTTGAATTGTAATTTTAACGGCGTCACAAAAGAGCGTGTTTCTGAAACTGCGTTCCCCTGTGACATCTGTACCAGGTTTGGTGTTGGTGAATATAATGTTGTGATTTGATCGCTCTTAATTCTAAAAAATAAATATTTTATGCTAAAAAATTGAGCTTCAAATAATCATTCATTTGATCGGCAACTTTTGTGAAGTTTGTTGTGATGTTTAAAGGATCCGAGGTCATACAATGGCCTAAAAATTGACGGAAAAAATGGATTTGTTATGTAAGAAAGACTGATCTAAGAAGAACAAGGTTTAGTGGTCTAAGATGTGCTAAAATAGAAATGAAAACCTCGAAAAAAGCTATGACATCATGAAATTAACAAGTCATACTTGTAAAAGCAATGGTACAAATGAAATCAAACTTGTCCCCAAGTTAACACTGAAATTTACTGGGTATGTAATACTCTCGTATTGAGGACTGCATAGTAGGACACCTTTTTTGCTGCTACTGGCTTCTTCACAATTCACCATGTCGGCAAACCTTCCTAGTATTTTTCATTTAAATTAAAATAAGACACTCGCACAGATGATCGTGACAGAATTTCGTCAAGTTTTTCCCATACGGTAAATTATTTCGAAATCAAAATCGATTTGCTTGACAATGATCAATTAGTTTTAACTTTAACAGGCAAACTGCTAGCATGCATTTTTACCAGGCATGGTTCATTAAAAATTTCAAAGTTACCGCCCAATTCTGGCCATCACCACAGATAAATTTGATAAACGGATAAATGTATCCCAAAGACTTAAAAATCAGTGTCTCGGTTGGCACAGCCTGCTGTGCTCGTGAAAGAAGGCGCAAGGTACTACTGTAGCGCGAGGTCCACCGCCATTTTTCGCCAACCCAAGAGCAGTTTGAGATGTACAAATTGACCATATAGATTTTTGACGGGCCGTGTGCACTAGGCCTCATCAACTCTCTGGAGAGATTGAATTTTTTTCACTTCGCCTTCTTTCTTATTTTAAATAAGGGGAGGTGGACTAGTAAAAATGATGATAATAATAATAATAATACTAATGGTGAAGGGTGTTGATAAAATCAGCATTAAAGCACGGAGACGAGTCCTTCACTGCTCCCCACTACGCAAGCCGTCTGCGATCGAAAGATTAATTCAACCGTTTACCTTTGAAGGTGAGTCAACTGCAAAATAGAAATACAGGGCAATGAAACTCGAACTTGATATTCAATTTTAGTGACCAATTTAACAGCGCTGAACACAAAACCCGAGGATGAGTTAGCAAATGAATTAGAGAGATCATAAATGCTCCGTGACGAGGTGGCAGATTTTGCGTGCGCTCCTAACTAATGGAGGCTCTTCTCCACCGATCTTATGACTCACTGCATCAATATACATAAAAGTCGCTATGATAATCCCAAGAAATTCTGATACACAGATTATATTAGTTTAAGCCTCCCTACCCGCAACAAAGGCGATCCAAAGAGAGGAAGGAGGAAGGCACCATTTAGGATGGAGTTTAGGGAAAGCGGAATCTATGCAGAAAGGGTATAGAAACAGTAAGTTGAGAAAGAAGATTATGAAACAAGATCAAAGTTGAAGAAAAAAGTCGTAGGAGCTGAAAAACAGGACCGCAGTGAACCGAGAAAAAGATGGTCTTAACATAACAAAAACCTTTTATTTCAACAAAAAGAAGGCCTATTTAACTCTCAGCTCGGGCCCTCACACATTCCCCCTGGGAGTGCTAATTCCCATAGATACAATAGTTGTATCCCCCTGTTCTGTTTCCTTAAAATTCTTCGAACTTCACAGATGAATAACCGTCTTGAAGGGAGATTAATACCGGGGTATAAAGTATCTAAACAACTAGTACTACAGTGGAACATACTTTGTATTTATACACGCAAGAATTACTTTATTGAAACCTCCATATTTTTCTATATCTCATTCATTAATCTAAGATTAATAGTGTTCTTAAAATAACAATTTAATTAGCAAATAGATTATAGAATATTAGCAAACCTTCAATATTTTTTAGCTGGAGTAGCGATTCGTAACTACGAGCTGGTTTGTAATTACTAACTTACTTTGAGACACACTTGATATACGATGCTGGAGTGATTGAACAAAACTCTGCCAATTTTTATTTTTCAATTGCTCCTTTCAAAAAAATAATAAAAAATACACAAGTTACACGGCTCGGATGACAAGGATGATTGAGCGCTATCGAACGTTGCCATTTTTAGAAACCTTATTCGTTACTCCAAAGTACATTGACGAAGACTGACACTTTTCTGAGATGCGAGGAACACGTATTTCAAGTATTTTAGCACCACTGCGCAAATAAAAACATTGGAGTTTACTTTACTCGCATCTACTCGAAGTGTGTTGGCAGCTGCAAGGAAGAGCTCAGCAAGATTACTGAATGAAGCACACGAAGATTCGAACACAGTTGCGTAAAACTTAGGTTTTCCCAATGAGAAAGCTGAAAAAAGCTAAGTAACACGTTACCACAACACTAACCATCTAACAAACCCCTGCAACGAACAAGGCTGATTCTTTCATGAGAAGCGTGAGTCAACACTGACGAACGTTCGTTTTATGCACGGTGCATCCAGATAACAGAGCTAAGTTTCAACAATAATAATAATAATAATAATCTATAAACTCAGTTAACAACTTCGGTCAGAGACTATTTAGTTGTCGCTTTGGTATTTCTACCGAAGTTGCTATCCATAGCAACGAGAGGACACTTTTTACTGAACTTCTCAGTAGCATTTTTGTTCTCCCACTGCTTCCAGTACACATTCACTTTCCACATCACTCGTCTCGGTAAAGCTTGAGGCGTTCTAACGCTTCAAGTATCCTACATACCCCAAGAAGAAGCCAAGACCCAAGTCCAGGTATCCCACATACCCCAAAAGAAGCCAAGACACAAGTCCAGGTATCCTACATACCCCAAAAGAAGCCAAGACCCTAGTCCAGGTATCCTACATACCCCAAGAAGAAGCCAAGACCCAAGTCCAGGTATCCCACATACCCCAAAAGAAGCCAAGACACAAGTCCAGGTATCCTACATACCCCAAAAGAAGCCAAGACCCAAGTCCAGGTATCCCACATACCCCAAAAGAAGCCAAGGCTCAAGCTACTTTCCAGGAAAAAAACCTTTTCCGCAACCCCATTACAGTTCTGAGAGGAGCACCGATGGGACATTCGTCTCACGACTCCAATAAAAACAAAAATTAGATTATGACTAAAATGAGATCATGTACAGAAGCAAAATATTCACTCAATAGATAGAAGAGAGACAAATTAGGACAGCAGTAATTTGAATGAAATTTTGTCTCCAATTTTTAAACACATCGGGGAATTTCAACAAATTTATTGGTTGACCACAACGGAGGACGGACAAATGTACCTCAAATTTTCCCAACGCAAACGATACCGAAGATAAATTGATGTAAACTTCGAGCCTACATGGAAACAAGCAGGAAAAGGGTGCTATACATTTCTAACTTTTAAAATGTATTGAAAAACCGTGTTGGAATAATAATTATGATGATAAATTTGGGGCTACATTTGCACCAGGGAACAATGTTTGAAGTTCTGTCTAGAGAGAACAATATTGTTCTCCTGCAACTAAATGCGGAGTCAACAATAAAAGAAAACCCAAACATCAAAACCACACAACTAAAATCCCCCGAGAACAAAATTTAGAAGCTTCCAATCGACCCTAAAACGGTAAGAAACATTAGCGAGACGTCACTTAGAATAACGTGAGATCGAAGTGAGTCGTCCCTGCTTGGTAACGCCTCATTTAACGAGAAAAGCGAAAGGCAGCTCGATGTTCAGCACCAGATAACAACACCAGCACTGGATACTGTAGGCAAGCAAGCGACACAAAAGTAAAGTGCTGCTACCTGCCTTGTGCGCTGCATGAAAGCACGCTTGGGGTGCGATTCTCGTCTAGCATGCGCCTCCTCTACCTGTCCTACATGCAAGAGGGATGGACGAAAAATTAACGAAACACGTTCATTCGGTATCCCTGTGTCATGAGTGCCAATCTTCCCAGCAGTTCGTCGCTGTCGCAAAATCAGGAATCTTTCAGGAATCCTACAGAAGTCCTTCAGGAATTCTACAGGAATTTTAAAGGAACACTACACAAATCCTTGAGGAATCTCGCGACGGAACAGCGTAGCCAGATACACTCAAGCCTTTATCTCACTACCTCACCAGTTCTCATCAGGAATGCCAGATCGACCTTTTCTCGCCAAAATCTTTGAGTTTGAATCTTTCCAAATGAAATTGAACCAAAAAATTTCTCCCTATCGGGCAACTCGGCAGGGTTACCACCACAGAATGGCGGCTTATTTTTATAAATTTCTTTTTTTCCAAAGCCTAAAGTTGAGGATTTTTGGAGACAACGCCATCCTGAAATCCCTGATTCATCTTGCAGAACCGATTCCACACGAAAACATTGAGCGAGACCAGGCTCCATCAAAGCTGTGCAACTCGCCCACTTGCATTCTCCTCTCATTTTGTCAATGAGGTGCGTCATTGCTACGATCTCTAGAATGATGCCACCAGCTCGTCTCCATCCAAATTATCTATCAAAAAATAGCTCTCGTTCTTATTTGATTTCGATACTTCTCGCTTCTAAATCATTTTGTTCAAGAGCGAAAGCAATCATTTACACAATTCGAGGACTCTCACAGAGAAATTGAACAGAATAATCCAACCGGTTCCAGCTTACCTTTTTTTTAGTATTTCTCCCAGCGCGTGAACGAACGCCTCAACAAATCTCTAACATCCCCTCAAAAAAGCAGAGCTAATTTAATTGTTAGAATGAACATTTCTAATTTTCTCTTTCTCCCAGAACTTCTTGATGTGAGCGAAGCAAAGACTGCTCTCGTTGCCGTCTTCCTCAGGGCTCGTGGACAGAGGTTTGCGCCTGTTCTTGTAAGGCCTAACGCCGATCACAACGCTGGGCCTGCGGTCGTGATCGTCGGTATGCACGGCACTCAAATGGCTCCATGAACTATCGCAGCTGCTACACGAACATTCAGAGCACTGAGAACTGCAACAGCTGTCGCGGTCCGAGGCTGCTTTGCGATCTCGCCTCATCGCTTCCCTGGAGAACAACGGCTCCATTTTGGGCATCGATTCTGCCATGTCATCGAGCTTTTTGGACAGCGCGAGTTCCGTGTCGTGCAGCTGGCTTGTCAGCTTTTGGAGCTCCAGCAGCACTTGGGCTCTCGGTGAGACCACCTGCATTTGAGCTTGGAACTGGATATTAGAGCTGCAGGTTCGCACTAAGCCACTCACAGGGTCGACGGCGCAAGCGTTCTCTTCTTCGCTGGCACGAATGTATTCCTCCGTAGCGATGGTTGTGACGGGGTGAGACTTCCATTGATCATCGTAGGCTTCATAAGACGTGTTCTGGTACACGTGCTCACCAGAAGACGCGACTTTCATTTCATCCTGGACATCAGCACGGACGTCAGCCGCCGGCACCATGCTCTCATATCCACCACAGCTGTACACCACGTTCTCAACTGCGTGGTCCGTATACGGTACTAAGTTTTCGGAATATTTAGCAAACTGGTCCTGTGTTTGCAGAGGAGCGCCGCTGTTGCTGTCACTCAGGAGCTGCTCAGGAGTGGAGCCGCTGTGGTCCTTGCATCGCTCGGAGCTCAGTTGCTCATCGCCAGATGTGGAGAAGCGAGGCTCGACATCGTCAGATGACTGGTCCAGAATGGTCTCCTCAGAATGCTCGGTGCTCGGGTCAGGGGTTTCTGTCTCATTTTCAGATAATCCGTCTACTTTTTTGAAGTAACTGCGTTGCAGGGATCTAAACTGTTTATGGCCATGCAGAGGACACTCCGAGTACACCTGATCCGACGCTGATCTTTCTGATGCGAACAGAGATGCTGAAGCTGAATGCCGCCGTCCGTTAGAACTCGGCTCGTCTTCTGACCACTTGATCTGACCATTTCTCTGCCATCGTTCGAGCCGCTGCTCAATAACGTCCTCGGCTTGGTAGAGTTCTTGCCTCAGCTCCTGTAGCTGTTTCCAAAGCGTGTTCGACATTTGCTCAGGCGCTGAAGATGAAGGAGGATGATCTCCACTGGTTGAGTCTGAAAAGTGCACACCAGGTCGTGCGTCGCAGACTGTCGAAGGCGTCGGCCAATTTTCGTATTGGTGTTCTGGGAACAGCGAGGTACGGTCTAACGTGACGCGTTTGCCATCTCTAACTCCATCTACAAACCTTGCAGGACGCGCTGGCGCAGCTAGCATAGGAGCAGAACGGCTTTTATGGACCGACGGCACCGAGTCCTCTTCCACGCTCAGAGATTCTATCTCATTTAACGACAAGCAGTGCCGCCCATTGTATAAATTGTCGTCCCCGTAATAAGCATTGCCGTTCATGTCTTGGCCCATTTGAATTCGGGTCTGTATTTCCTCTAACAACATAAGCTGATATTCCTTCAAGGTCAAGCTCCTCTCGAGCGCTTCAATCTCAGCCTGCAGCAGGCGCTCGTTGTCTCTGTGGTGGATCTTACACGGCTCAACGGCACCATTGACTGTGAACTGCTGCTCTAGCAGCAGCTCTCGGAGTCTGCAGCTCTCTTCCTGCATGAGCAGCCGCAACTGCTCTGCAAGGCTGCCGGAAATGCCTGGGCGGAACGCCATTCTATCGACCGCTGGAGGAGCCACAGGCTCGGCTAGTGCACTGGGCAGCTCTTGTTGGAATGTGGAGTGGTCACGCTCGGTGTGTTCCGACTGAGAACCTGGAATGTCAGACTGGAGTGGCAGTCGGCTGCACTCCAAGGGTTCGTCGTAAGTCACACGGCTCGGTATTTCAGATACAGGTGCACAGATTCCCGGCGGCGGGTCGTTCAGAAACGAACTATCGGGTAGCAAAATGTCGGAATAATCTGCAGGAACGGCAGAATGGAAATCGAAACCGAAGCTGTGGAGCTTGGCACAGGTCACCGGCATTTCGGAAGACGCGAGGGAATACATGAGGGAGCTGCGAGAGAGAGGGGCACTCATCATGAAATGATCGATGGGAATGTCAGGCCGGGAGTACGGAGGTGTCGAAAGCTGACGCTCGGCGGCCAGGACTTCATCTTGGAACACGACTCGCATTGTTTTTGGCTGCTCACGAGTCCTGCTCAAGAGCACAGACACGGGAGCTTCACAGTGCGGCACGCCCCCGCGATACTTGTCCCGCTGGATGGTGAACAGCGGGCGTTTTTGCTTGCGCTGCTCAATGCTTTCGATGAGTATATCGTTGAGCTTCTGTCGGAAGGCTCCTTTTACTTTGAGAGCGCTCGGTTTTAGGGCATCGCAGTTCTGGGCACTTAGATCACTAGTTTCCGTCCCTGCAGGGGAGGAGATGATGAAGTGAGCTTCTTCAGACATGACTGGGGGGAAATAACTCTCATTGCCACTTGTGGTGCAAGCAACAGAAAAGAATCCGTAAAATCCATCAGAGGGACTAGATATTGCCCTTCCAAAAGAAGAATACACGGGGTTATCCATGACAAGGTTGTAGCTAGGTTCAGCGTAGCTGTCGAGAGGGTAAATTCGATGCGAGAAGGAGTTGGAGAAACAAGAAGGCAGCTCTTCATACTGAGCCTCGTCTTCAGTGATGTACTCGCCATCTGAAGTGAGAGCTTGGCAGCAGTCCGAGAGACGGACGTATTCCGACGTGACAGCCACGTCTTCGCTGTAAGAGACCAGGTCTTCTGAGGAGCGATCGATGGCCAAACCAAGAGCTTCGCTCGCTGCTGATGCTACGCGGGACTCGTCTTTGTGCTCCATTTGCGAATGTGAAGAGTGCGTTGTCAACGACGGAGCGCTGTAGGTCTCCACTAGAGGCCTGCTCTGCATCATTTTGTACGATTCTTGATTAACTTTGTTGTAGTTTTTGTCCCTGGGTAGAGGCATAGGAGCCGTGTCATCAGGTAGGAAGCTGTAAGGCAGACTCATGTCGCTTGAATTGCTTGCACACGAATATTCAAGTAAATAATCCTGGTCAGGGAACTTAGTTCGCTGCTTGCGGTCCCGAGGATACGTGCTGGCAGCGGGACTGTGACTTCGACTGAAAATGCCGCCATGCTCAGCACTTGACTGCGCGTAGGTAGTGCTCACTGCGCCCCGAGAGCTGAGGGTCAGAGCAGGTTGTGCTTTGGGTTGCCACTTCGCTTTTGATGCGACGGGATGGCTCTCACTGGCGCGCTTTGCAGGCTTCCTAGAGCCACCCACGAGAACTTCTTTCTTAGGACTGTCTCGGAACCAACGAGACGCGGCCTCGTCAGGCCCAGCGTAGCTACCGCAGCACAAGTGCCGCCGTACTAAAGTGTACTCCACATTAGACGGGTTGTCTCGCAAGTAACACAGGTCTAGTGCATCGCAACTAGAGCTCATTCCCGGCGTCAGAGTTTTCATCTCCAACTCCCCTGAAGTGGCAGGGATGTGGCCAATGAGTAGATCGACGTCCTGTGCTTCTTTGGCTCTGCGCTTCTCTTCCTCGAATTTTGCAGCTGCGTCGCTCGCGGCTGAGCGTTCAACTTTTCTTGGTTGCTTCGCTATCACTTTCTTAGGGAGAGAGGCCTGACTCTCGCTGTCAGAGAAGCAGGACACCGAAGAGACGTCGTCTCCCCCTGAGCCCCTACCAAGGGTTCCTAAGAAACAAGAAACAGGGGTTCTCTTGGACACCAACGACCGGTTGCGCGAGGTAGTCGTCGCTGCCGTGGTGACCCGCTTGCTGAAGTTGCTGCCAAGCATGAGGTTGTCCCCATAGCAAAGCAACCTCTCGCTGGACCCTGAACTGAGCATCGTCACAGCGAAGCTCAGCCCCGGCATCGTCATCTCACGACCTGACCTGGCGTTACGAATGCTCCTCAACTCATCCCTGGACGACATGCCTCCTCCGCCGCACAGGTCAGGGTCGCTCTTCCAGTCAGAGCTAGACTTGTCTCTCGTCATGTGGCGATCTCTGTCATCGAAATTCAGACCTGACATCGGCAATCCTGATAGGTTTTTGCTCGAAAAGGGTTGTTGGTAATGAGTGGGTTGTTTTGCAGCGCTCTTCCTGGTTTTCCTGGACGAACGTTTAGATGTGATTTCTTTCGCTCTCGTAGACAAATCAGCAGATCGACTAAATGACTGCCTGCTTTCAGATTTGGTCTCCTTCGTGAGACCATGTGAAACAGCGTCTGATTTAGGCGCAGCCAGGGCACACACAACATTGCTGGTGACAGCACCACAACAGCTGCTGTCACTTGGGGCTATCCCCACGCACACAACAGCCGACTGTGAAGTGTCATCGACCGGTTTGGACGCATCATAACTTTGGTGTGGCGTAGTAACGTCCTGATCTACTGGAAAATAACCAACGTACGTGTCAGTGCAATCTGGAAACGGCACGCAGGAAGGATCGAGTTCGTGGAAGGCTTCGTAAGCTCGGTAGGAGGAAGACGTGACGTTTTCATAAGGAGGAGACAGCGAGGGCACAGCAAAGGAGCTGCTGGGAGGTGCGGCCACTGCAGACGGAGGGTCGTGTCAGCCTTGCACCGAGTCCGCCATTTCCGCTCCTGAAAAGAAAACGTTCTTTTGACACACTACAACACGCATATCTCCACATCTTCTTGTCTCGACATTGCCATGTCTTCATTCAAAACTCTTGTATGCACTTGAATCGGTCCCAAAAAAAAAAAACTGGTCAAACCAACAAGCCAACTTACTTAGAAATGCTACAACACCGCTCCTGAGCAGAAATTTCTTTGAACACACTGCACCATTCGCTCATAAACAAAGAACATTCTTTTGACACACTACACCATTCGCTCCTGAACAGAAACACAGAACGTTTCATCACACTACAACATCAGCTCCTGAACACAAAATATTCTTCTTACCCTACAACATGCACACCTTCAAATTTTTTTCAGTTAACATAGCCACGTCTTCATACAAAACTCTTGTATACACTTGAATGGGTCCCAAAAAATCAGTTAAGCCTACTTACTTAAAAAGGCGCTAAGACGGTTGCTTTGCCTAACATTTAATTTTAATATATTTTTTTCAGTCCTCGGAAAACAATGATACATATGTCAGTTAGAATTTCTATTTTACATAAAGTCACCATCGTCAATAAAGAATCAGGTGTATTCAAAATTTTGAGGACCTCCTCAAGTGTGTTCCACTCAGGAAAATAAATATTTGCATGCATATATAAATGCATCCACAGTAAAATTCGTTACATTTTGCAGACCCCTGTCAAAGTGCAACGGGCCCCCGGGGGTCCGCGGACCCCACTTAGAGAACCCCTGCACTAGTGTACCAACAAGAACCACAAAGAACAGGTACCGTCTTCTTCGTCGTCATCGGCTCCATGCGCTGCAGCAGCGGCGGCAGCCGCAGCAGCTGAGCAAGCCACGCTCTCAGCCAGGTTGGTGAGGCCGTCGTCGCGACTGCTGTAGTATTTATTGAAGTCCAGTCTGCCCAACACACACCACGTTGAGGCACGCGAAAAGTTTGCGGCATTGCCATGACTATATGGGGCAAATAAGATTAAGTAGAGCAAAGTCTAACATAGCAGAAAACTATTTTATCTCCTAGAACAGAAATACTCGAAAAACAACTGTGAAGAATATTGCTTAACTCGTCAAACTTGAGCCTATGCATGAATGCGAAATATTAGACCCTATGCATTAAACTTGAGCACATGCAGGAATGTGAGACATAAGATTAGATTATTAGTTAGTTTAAGCCTCCCTATCCGCAACAAATGCGATCCAGAGAGAGGAAGGAGGGAAACACCATTTAGTAAGGAGTTAAGGGAACGCGGAATCTATGCAGAAAGGGAATATAAACAGTAAGTTGAGAAAGAAGATTATGAAACAAGATCAAAGTTGAAGAAGAAAGTGGTAGGTGCTGAAAAAAACAGGACAGCAGTGTACCAAAAAAGAATGGTCCTTAACATAACAAAAACATTTCATTTCAACAAAAAGAAGGCCTACCCAACTCTGAGCTCGGGCCTTCACACATCTCCAAGGCATAAGAACCTACGCATGCATGTGAGACAGAAGTTGAAGCACCTGTAGAGAATATTAACGATGGCGTCGGTGTAGTCCTGACGCCCCAGGTCTGCCACCTTGTCCATGAGGGTGACCAGCATGCCGCTGAACTGGATGTCGAACCTGGCGATGGTCTGGTCGAAGCTCTCGCTGGCGCTCGGTGGCGACTCCTCGTCCTCGTAGCGGGGGTTGCTCTTCTGCCGACACAAACGTCACGAAATTAGGTGTTGAAGTCTTCCTTACAACACGGATGTTCCCAAGAGAGGAAAAATGAGGGCGCCACTAAGTGTAGGGAACATAGATGTCTTCCCACACATGAGCATAGAAACAGTAAGTTGAGAGAGTTTATGAAGCAAACAAGAAGAAAAAGATCCTGAGAAAAAGACAGCAGTGAATCGAAAGAAGGATCTGCAACAAAACAAGAAAATCTACTTCATTTCAACAAAAAGAAACCCACCCATCCTTTAGCTCGGGACCGCACATTTTCTCCAGGGAGCGCTGCTTCCCATAGATACAACAGTTGTATTGCCCTGGAAGGGATTTACGGAAACAGCTTCACCATAAATATTCGATAAAAAGAGGTGTTGAATTGCAGACAGATACAGGCTTTGGCTTGCTTCAAGAAATCTGAGAAAGAATTCAAGAAATGAATCAGCTTTCCTATGAATCCGAGGCCTCAAGATGAGGGGAGTAAAAAGCTCAACAATTTAGACGCATGTCACACAAAGTCTTGGGTGAGAAACAAAAAATCCAACTGTAACAGAAACTCGACAAAGACGACCATTAAATCTTAAATCGACTATTCAATGCAGAAAATGAAACTAATAATTATGAAATACTAAGCAACAGCAAAATAAAAGAGACAATAAGTGCCAGTCACTGTTACGAACACATTCCAACACACAAAGTCTATAGGAATTTCTCAAAGTATAATAAAAAAAAACTTCTTACAACTCAAACACATCTTCAGCAAGGCATAAATTCGCAATTGTGTACGAAAATCTGCAAGTAAATTTACAAAGCATAAATTATAAAAAAGGAATAGAAACAGGTAGGGCAGTGGTGGCCAATCTGCGGAGCATTGAACGACTAATGATGGCGCATTGCCTTTGTGCTGGAGGGGATTAAGTAATGCTTTTTAACAAGTTGAGTTGAGTTAACTTCTAAGTTGGTGTATTGCCCTATATAAAAATGAGCGCATCTGATCTTATATTACAGGGCAAGTGGCGCATGATGTGCAAAAGTTGGCCACCTCAGATGAAGGGGCTACAGAGCAGCGCAGGGATGACGCTCCCTGTAGCAGCACAGCTCGGCAAGCCAAAGGTAAAAACCATGCACGGTTTATAGCACAAATTTGGCTGAAATTAAAATATAACAAAGTTATCAAGATAATTAATACATATTCGTTAAAAACTTAGTGCTTTAACAAAAATTTTCTTTAATGAAAGCATTTGAAAATGAGTATTTTAAATGAAAGCAGTCAAACATGTTGACACATCTTATTCATTAGCTTCAACCACCGCACACACTTCGGAAGCAATGCAATAGTGAACCTCGTTTAGTTGAATTGGAAGTTTGTATCATTCATAGAGAGGGAGGGAGGTTTGGCGAACGATTTTGATGAGAATATTAAACGTAAAAGAAGTGTAAGAATTTGTAAAAGGAGTGTAAGAACTTCTAAGAGTGTATAGCTTGGAAGTTTACCCTGAAACGTTCAAGGGCGGGAGTTGCAGCTACCCTCAAGTTCTAGCCAATGCTCCACGCTTGGTGAATTCCTTACAAAAAGTAAATAGTTAGAATTACTTTTCGATATTATGAGCTTAATTTAGATAAGTTTAAGCCCTCCAAACCACAACAAAGGTGCTCCAAGGAGAAAAAAGAGTAAGGCGCCATTGCGTGCGGAGTTAGGGGAATGCAGATTATTATTATTTCATAAGAAATTTTAGCCTCCCTTAACCACGACAAAGATGTTCCAAGAGAGGAAGGAGGAAGGCACCATTTAGTACGGAGTTGAGGGAACGCGGAATCTATGCACAAGGTGCATAGAAACAGTAAGCTAAGAAAGAAGTTCGTGAAACAAGAAAAAGTTGAAGAAGAAAGTAGTAGGTGCTGAAAAACAGGACAGCAGTGAACCGAAAAAAGATGGTCAGTAACAAAACAAAAACCTATTCAATTTTAACAAAAAGGAAGGCTACCTAACGTTTAGCTCGGGCTCTCACATGGTCCCCCTGGGAGCGCTAATTCCCATAGATACAAGAGTTGTATCCCCCTGAGGAGAGGGGAATGCAGAATCTGTGCACAAGGTGTATTCCCACACAATATCCCCTGCTCATAAAAAGAGTCAATAGTAAAATAGAAACGGAGTATAAGAAACACAGTTCGAGTTGAAGAAGATAGTATTAAGTGCAGAAAAGCAGGACAGCAGAGAAAAGCAGAGAAAAGCAGGACAGCAGAGAAAAGCAGAGAAAAGCAGGACAGCAGAGAACATAAGAAAGATTTTTCGTAACAAAACAAAACATGAATTTTATGTCAACAAATGACAGGTATACCTAATGCTCAGGACGGGACTTCACATCTCTCCCATGGAGAGCTAATTCCTGTAGAGACAATAGTCGTACTCCTCCGAGGGGACGCCATCACGAGTTGCACATTCGGTAACTTAGAAGCTGTCACTACCTTAGTTCTTCCGTACTGCTTGTTCGTAATTTCGTGCTGCTTGTTCATAATTTCGTGCTGCTTGTTCATAATTTCGTGCTGCTTGTTCATAATTTCGTGCTGCTTGTTCATAATTTCGTGCTGCTTGTTCATAATTTCGTGCTGCTTGTTCATAATTTCGTGTTCATAATTTCGTGCTGCTTGTTCATAATTTCGTGCTGCTTGTTCATAATTTCGTGCTGCTTGTTCATAATTTCGTGCTGCTTGTTCATAATTTCGTGCTGCTTGTTCATAATTTCGTGCTGCTTGTTCATAATTTCGTACTACTGCGCTACTGCAATGAGAATACCATGCGAACTATCAAACAATAGCTATGAAATAGACACGGGCAAGCAAACAACGAATGGAATACAACTGTTCTCTAGGCTATGGAAATTTAGGAAATAAATACAAACGCTTTGAGAAACACAAAAAGAAATAAAATCAATAATTTAGCACTAATAAAAAAAATCGGACAATCTTAACACTGAAAATAATGGATTAAACGAGAACTCCTGAGAACTCCATTAGAACGCTTGTAAATCAGAGAATAAAAAATGGTAAACAGAGAAAGAGAAAAACAAAAAGAATTGAAATCAATAATCTCGCACTAAAAAAAATCAAACAATCTTAAACTAGAAAACAATTGATTAAAAGAGAACGAGAACTCTTAAAATGTATGGAGACATTAGAATGGTTGCAAATCAAGGAATAATAAATGGTAAATACAATGGCCCAAAAGCAAAAAGAATTCAAATCAATAATCCAGCGCTAGCACTGATAAAAAAAATTAGACAATCTTAACACAGAAAATAATAGTTTAAAAGAGAAAGAGAACTCTTAAAATTTATAGAAACATTAGAATAAATGTTTGAAAATCAGAAAATTAGAAAATAACGGATTAAAAGAGAACAGGAACTTTTTAAATTTACTGAAACATTAAAATAAATGTATGTAAATGAGAGAACATTTCATAAATGGAGGCACGGCATGCAGCACAGAGGCCTCTGGAGGGAGACAGAGACGCAGTACCTGCGGCTCGACCACGTCGTCTCCTGCAGGGGACAGCTCTGCGTCTTCCTGGGTCTTCTGACTGCGCTGTGTGTGTTGCATAACTCGGTTCAGTGACACGTACGACCTCTCATACACGTAGGTTATGTCATATACATGTCTATATACTCACTCGTACGACCTCTCATACACGCAGGTTATGTCATCAAATGCATGTAATCTAGCAGCAGAAAATAATGATGATTCAATACGATGATTAGTTTAATACGATACGTATCACGACTACACAAGTAGACCAACAATGGCTATCAGTTCACTGAGAGTTATGCCTTCTGCAGCAGACATTAATGTCATGAACTACCAATATACGTGGCAATCAAAGCGAGAACTTGATTCATGCAAAAATTATGAGCACACTCTGTTTCAGTAAACTCGATAATTTTCTGTTGTATTATCACGGAACTCAAATACCAGAGCTCAGGAAGTGAACTTAATTAAGGTCTTCTTTTTCATGGTATAATACCCGTGGACACTGATGTAAGTTTTGCATATATCTTCACCACAACTATCGCCTGACACGAGTAGCAAGATGGCATTAACATACCGACGAGCGGGGAATGTGTGCCGTCCTCACAAGTCAAGTTACACAAACACAAAAAGTGTGTTGCCAACGAGGCATATCACAGTCAACATAAGATCTCTAATAAGCCATAGAAATTGTGGCCAACCGGTGCGACGGGTGGAGTTAAATATGCTTTTCTGATGTACATACTAAATCTGTTTTACTTCAGGTTAGTCTGTCGACAGTTGATAAAAACTGCATTGTGCTTACATGTTCTCTACTGTAATCCTGAGTTGGTCAAGCAATCGCTGGGCCGAGTGAGCCAAGCAAATTACCGAGTAATTACCGAGTCAGTCAAGCAAATCACTGGATCATCTACACTGTGTTGTTTATATACTGTACTAAGAAACTTGAGCTCTACTGCACCTACATGTTCTCTACCGTAACCCCTGAGTTGGTTAAGCAAGTCACCTATCCATGTACAGAGCCCTATTTCCTAAAGCAAGGAGAGGTAGCCAACCAGCAAGAACCAGATTCACTACAAACAATGTTCCACAGACAACTCACGATTGCAATACCGAACACCGGTACATTTCTGTAATGAAGTAAGATCTTCTAACGCTTGAAAGTGAGATCCTCTTCAGTATGAATGAAACACCGGACAAAAATGCAGTGCTTCAGTAATAAAGCTTCATCTGACTCTCAAGACGCTCATTCACCAGTATGAAGGAAGCGAAGGACGCGCAGATGCCGACAATTTTGGTGAGGGTGCGGAGGAGGTCAGGCGAGGTGAGGAGGCCGTCCTTCATGCACTTGTCCAGGAAGTGCGACTGGTGCTGCAGCACCTCGTCCACGCTCTCCACCTGCACGTCGCATCAGGGTGCTTAGTCATCTCCTATGTTTTATATCTTAACTTCATCAGGTTTAGATTCTAAATATCTATTAATAGTCTGGCTTAGTTCCTGAATTAGTAAATAAATACCACGGACAAAGTCTACCACCTATAAAGTTTGACCCATTTCGTTTTGAGTGATGATGATTCGGCAGCAAGTTGCGACAGTCAACCATCAAGCAGAAGTAACAGTCAAACACCAAAATAAAAGCAGTCAACCATTAAGCAACAGCAGCTAACCATTAAGCAACAGCAGCTAACCATTAAGCAACAGCAGTCAACCATTAAGCCACAGCAGTCAACCATTAAGCCACAGCAGTCAACCATTAAGCAACAGCAGTCAACCACCAAAACAAACGCAGTCAACCACCAAAACAAAAGCAGTCAACCACCAAAACAAAAGCAGTCAACCACCAAAACAAAAGCAGTCAACCACCAAAACAAAAGCAGTCAACCACCAAAACAAAAGCAGTCAACCACCAAAACAAAAGCAGTTAACCACCAAAACAAAAGCAGTTAACCACCAAAACAAAAGCAGTCAACCACCAAAACAAAAGCAGTCAACCACCAAAACAGAAGCAGTCAACCACCAAAACAAAAGCAGTCAACCACCAAAACAAAAGCAGTCAACCACCAAAACAAAAGCTGGTAACCAATCCCAGCAGTGCCAACATTCTGAGCGTAGAGCGGCGATCAATAGCACTGCGGGAAGGAACACCAAGAGTAGCAGAGGAGATAAAAAATGCCCACCTTGCTCATGTCGCCAATGAACTGGTGCCAGTGGCGCTCGATGACCTCGAACATCATGTAGTACTCTATGTTCTGCACGAAGGCGAGCATGCGGTGACGCAGCAGGAAGGCGGCTGTGTAGCCCCTCCGGGTGCTCTTCGGTAGGCTCTTGCATGCTTGGTTGCTCAGCCATACCCTGGACACAACGTGAGAATGATGCTCATCACCACTCTATCGACGACTTATTGAATTACGTTTTTAGTGTTAAGAAATGAAAATAAGGACTGAATGAATTCCGTCTTTAGCAGAAAGAAATGAGATACATGGGCTACAAGCAAGGATTGTATGAATTTCGTTTTTAGCGGAAAAAACAAGAACTGCAACAAAGGACTGCATGAATTCCGCCTTTAACGTTCAGAAATAAAAGAAACAAGAATGCAAGTAAGGATTCCATGAATGTTTTCTTTAGAGGAATAATAAAAAAACAAGGACAGCAACTTAGGATTACATAAACTCTGTCTTTAGCCGGGAGAAATAAAAAAATTGTATTTTACTACGATTCCCTGAATATAGAACACTTAATGGTCACTGGGTATCCAGGAAACGAGCTCAATGAGCATTTTGATTCCCCCATTGAGATTTACTACTACTGCACCGTAAAGCCTGAAAGGCGTGAAGTTTGATCAACAACTTTCAAAAGAAAAAAATAAGGGAGCAAGATACGGCATAAGTAAGTTCGAATTTCAGCATAAAATGAACAAATAACCAGCAATATATGGAGTAAGCAAGTCCAAATATCAGCGTAAAAATAAAAATAACCCTAAAGATATTTAGCAAGCAAGCCCGGATTTCATCACACAGAGATATCCCCAAGCAGAACAGAAGGAGGCAAGAAGTCTGACTTGCAGAGCTGCCTCTCGACGTGCTTGCAGTAGAAAAGGTGCCGGAAGAGCATCCGGTAGCAGAAGAGGGTGCGGGTGTCGAGCACGAGGGAGGCCGGCCAGGGCACGCTGCACGACAGACTGAAGCCCTCTATGCCTGTCAGGTCCAGCCGTGTGAGTGCGTGCCGGTGTTCTTGCTCCTCCGTCGTCTCGATGCTGCTCACAGTACAGGATCGTAGTGAGTTCTAGGCGAGATTTTGCTCACAATACAGGAAGCGAGTTGTGCCAAGGCAACAATGCATTCAAGTAGGTGATAGAGGGATCTTTTAGAATGGACCTGTTCCTCCATCGCCTCGATGCTGCTCACAGTTCAGAGCAGAGGTTAGATCAAGGCTTCCATTGATGAGATGTTTTCAAGGTCATTTAGTATGGCCTTTAGAAAATACAATTAGTGGCTCCGCTGCCATTGCCAAGATGTATTCACGGACGTAAGAAAAGAATCTTTCAGTGTGGAGTTCAGAAAGGGCAGAGTAGTGGTTAGATCGAGGCTTGGCTTTGCTCACAGTAGAGGGTGGGGGCGTTAGTTCTAGGTTTACATTAAGATATATTCACGGAGGTGAGAGAGGGATCCTTTTTATAAAGTACAATTAGATCCAGACGTTTCTTGCTCCTCCATCGTGTCGATGCTGCTCACAGTACAGGGTCGTGGTTAGTTCAAGGCTAGCCTTCCAGTGCAAAGATGTCTTCATGGAGACGGGAGAAGGGAAAATACATTAGTTTGAGGCTCAGTTTTCATTATATCTTTTATCGGACGTAAGAGGGATCGGAATTTCGTTAGCATGAGGTTAATTTTAGCTATTTTCTAGGTGCAAAATCATTAACCATTTTTAATGTAATTATCTGTCATCAGTAGAGTATTGGTTTGTACGCGCCTTTGAATTCGTCTTGTTTTCTTATATGAAATACACAACATTATCTGAGAGCCTAAGCACAGTTCTGAGGTGAACTAACTTCCTACGCTAGCAAAGCCATTTCCACACCTCCATCAACAATATAACAAACAATTTGCAATGTAAGACAAAATGCACATGATAAATAATAATACACAATACAGGTAAAAATACATAAGATACAGAACAATACACATGGTAAGAAATAATATTTCAAGACCACACATACCGCAACAGCCACATTAAAAGACATTGTCTCAACACAAATGTACTGTTGCTTGGGCATGAGAGTATGCGCATCATCTGGTCAAGGAGCGCGTACGACAACAAGGAGGTGTTATCCCAAATGTCAACCCTAAACGTTTTTTAAAAATGTCAATCCTCAATGAGATGTACGCTGCACTAACCTGAGTATGCGCATCATCTGGTCGAGGAGCGTGTATGACAACAAGACGTGGGATGTTATCCTAAACCTCTATTCTTAATGTCTACCCTAAACGTTTATTCTAAACATCTATTCTAAGTGTCAATCCTAAATGAGGCGTACGCTACACTAACCTGAGTATGCGCATCATCTGGTCGAGGAGCGTGTAGGGCAACAGGACGGTGTGTATGGAGTCCTGGTAGCCGGCCCCGTTGCTGGTGCGCAGGGCGAGCTCCAGCAAAAACTCGAGCCTGTGAGGCAGCACGTCGTCCAGGGGCTTGCTCAGCTCCGTCTCGCACATGCTCAGCAGCTGAGAGATGAAGTCGCCCTGGGCCAGCAAGAAGTACTGCTTCAGCGATCTGGGAAATCGAGAATGGACGTTCAACTTCACAAAATTTTGTGAAATTTGAGTGATGTCAGCTATGCATTAGACTATGCCACCAAACATTAATGATCATGAAACCTTGAAATGAAGATTCAAAAGTTTTAACATTGTTATAAGCCTCACATCAAGTCTGGATAAACTAAAGCCCGAAGGTGAAATTCACCAACATACGGGATAAGTACTGCACAAAGTAGCCCGTTCTGTCAGAAATTCATTACTGGTCTCTAGATTCAGGGATTTATTTTGCCAACATTGCCCATAATTTAACCAGTTTCCTTGAATAACTCTCGTTTCATTTCCATTTCTTCCTTCCAAATGTGGGTCATCATATTTTACGCTCAACTTGTAATAAAATTCTACACTAAAACGTCGGTTCGATCACCTCATCTTCTACGGCTCGACCCTCCTCTCGTTTGAATGCATTCTACACACTCGTACTGACTAACTGCCAATCTACTGCATCGTCTCTTGGTGATTTTGCGAGCCCCAAACATCTCTTTCCCAACATCCAATTCCGTGCAAGCAGTTCCAAGTCTAAACGATAGAAACAACCAACGTCGCACTTATGGCCTCATTTTATTTATACAAATACAAGGTGATTATAACAAGCTTAAGATCTACGAGAAGAGCAGCTGACAGGAGAAGTAAGAGCGTACTACCCGCGATGCCGCTCACGAGTCGAAGGTTAACGATAAAGAGTCAAAACCTGAAAATGAACAGAACAGAAGGGTAGATGCCACTCATGAATCAAGATCTGGTAATGAACGGAAAGGTAGCTGACACAAGAGAAGTAAGAGTGCTACCCTTGATGCTGTTCATTAGTCAAAGTTTGACAATAAAGAGTCAAGATCTGACGATGAACAAAAGGGCAGCAGACACAGAAGTAAGAGCTTGAGCATCACCTGATGCGGCTCATGAGGTGCTGGTCATTGATGAGGTGGTGCAGGAGCGTTTTGGAGGCAGCAGCGTAGGCAGTCTCGATGCTGGGGGTGTAGTGGTCGGGGTCGGGGTGGTAGCGCAGCGCTGGCAGGGGCCCACTACCGTCACGCCTGCCTCCTGACGCTGCAACACAGCTTATCGTGGTTATCGTTATTATTAATACATTATTATCATTATTATAAAGGTCATCACGCCACATGACCTGCTCACACAACAGCTATACAATGAAGGATGAGTTTTGCAAAACATTAACCCCACAACAGACTCGTACGAGAAGAAGTGTTGCTGACTCACCAGATTGCCTGATGACGTTGAGGTATTTGCCGGTGCGCAGGATGAGGTCTGCCTGGGAGGTGAGGAAGCTGGGGATGTTGCTGGGCTCCAGCGTGTACCGCCACCGCCAGAAGTTGTCCACGCTGCCACCTGCGCGTGTTGGGTTAAACTGGAGTTCAATATCCAATTCAAATTTAGAGTCAATTGTAGCGGGAAATTTTGAAAGTAGCAAACTTTAACTGGATCATGCGCCTTTTTGTGTCACCTAGCACAGAGAGCAAGAAAAGAAGGCCATAAGTTACCAGTGTTCTCATCGGAGGCAGGGTCGGTGTCGGCGTCTTGCGGGTCTGTGCGGCGCTCGTTGCTCTGCACCATGAACTGAAGCACATCAACTCCATTACTATTATTACTTATACTATTTCATCATTGTTATCGTTTCATTTCATTATTAACATTATCTTTATTGAGCACATCAACTCGATCACTATTATTACTAACATTATTTGATTATTGTGATTGTTTCACTTCATTATTATTATTTTTATTATTATATTAGTTGGTTCATGATTCCCTAACCCCTACACAGGCAATCTCTCGAGAACAGCAAAGAGAAACAAACATTTAGTATGGACTGTAGAAAATCAGGAAGTCTATTGACAAGATGTGTTTCCACACAGAAGATCTCGCGCATAAAAATGTGGAAGGAAGTGAAAGACGCAGTGTGTTGAATATGAATTACCTAACACTGAGAGTTGAATTTCTTAATGAAGAAACAGGAGCTCCGGAAAAAGAAGATTAGCTTCCAAGGAATGAAGCTAATGCAAGTGTAGTCACCTCAGCATACCGACAAGAGACGTACAAATTTCAATCGAGACACTGTGAATTGACCACGTATAGGCTTACCAAGAAACAAAAGATCCATAACAAGAAGATAAAGTTTGAATAAGAAGATAATGCAGTCACGTCAACACAGAGGATATACAAATCCCAATTGAGGCACTGTAAATTGACCACGTATTAAGCCAACCAAGAAACAAAAGGCCCAGAACATGGAGGTGAGCTTTCACGGAATAAAGAGAACAAGAAGCTGAAGCAGCCACCTCAGCATAGGGGTCATGTATGTGCCCCTTGCCTATCCTGGCAGTGCGGCAGTCGAGGTAAGGCTGATATGTACAAACCAATAAATAAAAAGTCTATAACAAGAAGATAAGGTTTGAATAAGGAGACATAGCGGTCACCTCAGCATAGGGGTCGTGTATGTGCCCCCTGGCAATCCAGGCAGCGAGGCAGTCGAGGTAGGGCTGCGCAGCGGCGGTGGCCAGGTAGATGGCCAGCTCCTGCAGCTTCCCGCACCCCGTCAGGCTCTCCACGCGCGCCTGCAGCAGCGACAGCACTGCGCCGCCTCTAGCGCCAGTCTGCTCACAGGCTCTGGGTTACTTTGGAGAGTGATGCATCAAATTATCACAGTACAGAGCCGCCCCTTGTGCCGGTTTGCTCACAGGCTCTGGGTGACATTTGAGAGCGATGCATCAAATTATCACAGTACAGAGCCGCCCCTTGTGCCGGTTTGCTCATAGGATTTGGGTTACTTTTGAAAGCGATGCATTAAATCTTCATAATCGTGGGGCTCAGATAACCTTGTCGGTTTACTTTCTTGGAGGGAGAATTTTCACTGTCTTTGCCAGTACGGTAACCCAAACCTCAACCCATTATACCTACAGCATTTTGATAACCTTGCTGGTCAGTGTCCTAACTCTGCTTCCATTAGCCACTAAAGACCATTATGCCACCTGACATAACGGCCACGTTTATCCTATTAAGCAGTAAAATACGCACACCGTGATATGTTTCGCATGTGAACCCACAAAGTACTTCTCACAACTTGGAAGGAAGACACCCGAAAATCGGAAATTAAGGAAGCATTGATGATCTCTAAAAAATTGTTATCAATAAAATAAAGTTGAATTTCGATTTGATTCAGTCATTTGTGCAGGGGAGTAACGCTCTGTATTTTGTTGAACACAAGTTTTACAGTTGCTTCCAACCGAAACGCTGCCAAGCTCCAACACCACAAACATGATGGTAAACAAAACTAAACAACATCTGTACACTCAGATGCACAATTCCATAAACACCCCAAAGACTGTTCATACCAACATTTCTGCACAGTGCACAAAATTATTTGCACAAAGGTGTAGAGGTGTTATTGGCAAGCGAAATTAGAAACAAAGATACTGCAAATGACTTAGATGACAAAAAAAAGTTCAACTTGAAACAAAAACCATCATTTGTAGCCACACCATCCTTCTTTCTTCATCCATTAATTATTAACTCAAGATTTCCCCATTTTACCATTACGTTTATCTACACCATCCCTTTTTTTCACTCATACATTGATTATCTCAGGAATTCCCCATTTCACCATTACGTTTATCTTTACCATCCCTCTTTTATCACTCATCCATTAATTATTATCTAGGGATTTCCCCATTTTATCATTATGTTTACCTTTACCATCCCTCTTTCTTTCCTCATCCATTAATTATTACCCAAGGATTTCCCCATTTCCATTACACTGGATACAACTGAACTTGAGGGAGGAGCCAGAGGCCACACAGTCACCTTGGTTATCTGAGCAGTGATGCAAGCAAGCAAGTCCATGACGGGCGCGGTTTTCTCCACGTAGAACCAGAGTCTGTGCAGGGTGAGCACCCCACTGCGCTGCTGCGACTCCAGTTGCAGCACCAGCAGCTGCCCCGCACAAAGTTCGAATGCAAATATTAATATCCAGCACCAGCAGCTAACTTACAAAGTTTAGGTGTGAACATCATTCTTACGCTAGTGCACATGACCCGTCAAAAATGACAGGATTTAATGGTTTCCTTTACAAAAAGTCTCAAGGTATGGATGACAAATAAAAATTTTCATCCTAATAGTACCCGCGATTAGAATATTCTAGTACTTTCTTATGTTATTATTCAACACCAGCAAATGTCCCACAAAGCTCAGGGGTTAACACTATTGAGCAGAGTTGAGACTGACAAGAAACGGAAGAATCAAATCAGACGGTAGACATCATTTGGATGCAAGCGGCTCACCAGGTAGTCTTTGAGGAGCGTAGTGAGGGCTGCGGCGAGAGCGTGGTTTACAAGGCCCTTGTGGTGCTCAGAGTGGTCCTCAATGAAGCGCACCAGCTGAGCGTACTGCGAGCACACTGGCAGCACCTTTTGCACCAGTGCCTGCACTGACTTCTCTGTAGGGGACCACACCATCAGTTCACCGCTTTCAATTCCCAGGCTATCATTTACCACTCAGGCTACTGCTCCGAGAAATGTTAGGCTCTCTGTAATGTATAGTAAATCAACAGCTAATAATATCATGTACTATTTCATCTGCACCATGTGATGTAACAGGGGTGAGCATATTCGCAAATGGAGTGTCCCGAAAGACTGTCATATATTATGGGTTTGAGCTTCGAGAGCCAATAGCTGCTAAGTCAATGTAAATAAAATGTTGACATGAGCTGTACAGCCAAACGCAGGACGGAGTGAGCAATTATACTTTCCAAATGAAGGCACAGTAGGGGAAAGATTGCATATTCGTTTTACTGTTTCTACATCTAGTCTGTAATTGATGAGGCATGAAGTATTTTATGAAGAGAATATTTGTCTGCACTGTGGTACATGAGAACTTGTGACAGCACAGGCACAAAAAACTTCAATAAGCATTTCAAGAGGTATAACACACCAACACTGCAGTCAACACAAGGCACTCAGCAGTCAACACACCAACACTGCAGTCAACACAAGGCACTCAGCAGCCAACACACACCAACACAAGGCACTCAGCAGCCAACACACACCAACACAAGGCACTCAGCAGCCAACACACCA
>JACJUY010003189.1:64659-79426 GCA_014220935.1 Platorchestia sp. MABIK | reverse complement strand
AAGGCAATAATCAGGACGACTGAAGGTTGTAATCAGGACGACTGAAGGTTGTAATCAGGACGACTGAAGGTTGTAATCAGGACGACTGAAGGTTGCAATCAGGACGACTGAAGGCAAAAATCAGGATGGCTGAAGGTTATATTCGGAACAATTTAATTGGTAATAATCAGGGTGACTAAAGATAATATCGAGAAAACTTATGATGACAAGTAAAATATTTACGGTAATGATTAGGTTAGCTAATGGCAATGCCCTAAATGGCAAAAGGCAAGAGTTAGGAAAACGGACGCTAATGGTTAAATAAAACTATAAGAAATAATTAAGAAAGCTAAAGGCATTGATATACAAGCTGACGGTAAGTATTAGAAAGCTGAAGGTAATTGTATAAATGGAAAAAGATGATAAATAGGAAAGCAGAAAGTAATGATACAAAAAGTTTACGGGAATAATTAGGATAGCTAAAGGTAATGATATAAAAAGATGGCGTTAATCGTAAAAAGCTGAAGGTTATGAAATGAAAAGTTGACGATAATAATTAGGAAAGCTGAAGGTATTGTTACAAAAATCAGACGGGTAATTAGGGTAGTGATATAAAAGTCAACAATAATTATAAGAAACTAGATGGCATTGATTTATACAGCTGGCGAAAGTAATAAGAAAGCAGGAAGTAATGATATAAAAAGCTGACGATAATAATAAGAAACTGGGAGGTATTGATCGTAATGACAGGAAGGCTGACCAACGTCGACGCGAGAGAGGTACTTACTGGTACTGAGAGGTCATGAGTATGTCATTAGTCCTATGTCAAGTTAGCAGTAAATGACATAAGCTTTACCGAGTGTAAATGATGTCGGAACAATTGAGCACAGAGTTAACCCACATATTATTTGAACATTTATTAATGATAGGAATTATTTAAGCGACAGATTAATAGTGTTTCCTAATTTGGTCTGACAGCTTATCTTATCAGAATTATTTCTTGCTTCTTTTCGGATTAAATTCGATCATATGAAATTTCACACCTGTTCCAAAGACATGATAATTTCAGATATGAATTATACTAACAATGCTTGCGATCCACTTTGTTAAAATCTTCTGAAATTTACAGAAATATTCAATTTTTGCAGCCCTTCATCAAACCCGAAACAAATTTTTGAAGGCTTAAGCGCTAGAACCAGTTGGACTTTTTTTTCTCGAAATTTAAAAGGTTCTTTCTACTTCCAAATCCCTTCATATGCACTGACCAACAACGGAAGATACGTGACGTAGAAACAACGCATGTTCTGTCTGCGAAAAATTTCGCCAGTTGCCGGAAACCACTCAGATTTTAAGTATTATCTATATCTAGGGTTCCCAACCTTTTTTCCGCCCCGCACTCCTAAAGGAGTTCCATTCGAGCCTCGCACCTCTGAAGTAAAAATGCCAACACATGTATACCCAATATCCCATTATTTACATGGACTTTTCTCGCACCCCCAAGGGACTCCCGATCTTTACGTACAGATCAGCATCGGTTGCGACTGCACTTATTAAGGAGGAATTGCTTAGAGTACTGCGTTTCAACCCATTTTCTGTTCAGAAATAACGTCCAGTAGACACACTTACTCACAGCATGCAAAATTTCCTACCTTGTTCCCCTCACCATGAATTTGTTCAGTTGATATACTAACACCTACTATACAGCTGAATTATTCAATGCTTGTTATTTAATTATCATCTTTAAATTATGGAGCTCTCACCTTATTTTCCTGACGACGAAATCGCCTTCTCTCTGCGGAAACCGTACGGTTGTCTGCAGCAAGTTGCCTGCAGCGGTACCGTCAGTATCAGCTGGGTTGGTACCTGCTGAGTTGGTGATGGTGTCCCCTGGGGTGGTACCAGGGAAACTGGTTCTACCAGATCCACCATTGCTGGAGTTAGCAGTCCGAACGCCTCGAGTACCCGGAGATCTTGCGTTGTCGGTGTTGGTGCCTGGGTTTTGTGCTGATGAACTGAGGGTAGATGCGGTAGATGTGGTAGACGTTGTAGATGCGGTAGATGTGGTGTTCAGAAATTGTCCTTCACTTGTTCCCCTCACGTCATGGTTGGGGAGCGACAGGGAACGGGATGGCACGGGGAGAGGAGGGGGGAAGACAATAAGGGAACGCTGGGGAATTTCCTGTAAAAAGAAATAACGATGAAAAGATCGCTTGAATAGAAATTTGCTCGTTTGTGAGCGCTACCTGCGGCTCAGGTCGGGATTGCTTTCATAGAGCAACAGAAAGCTTAATTTAGGATATTTTTGTTCATTGGGAAAAGTTTTCAGTTCCATTGAAACCGCAAATGGTTTAAAGCTAAAATTTCTAAGCTGCAAGACACGGTACAAGATTAACTCAAGTCAACAGAAAACCAGAGTTGTGAGATTGGCGTTTTTCCCAAAATCTTCAATCATGAAACATTTCAAATTGCAATTAAGCATAAAGCACAATCAACGTCAGACCACCCTGTACATTGCCAGATGCATAAATAGAATTGTGAAAAAGACCACTTGACAATTTTGACTAGAAAACATGCCCATTGATTGACTCTTCGCAAAATAGCCTTCGGTTCTCACACCACATATTCACCAACGTAACTCAGATAATAGTGTACATGACCTTAACTAATATTGGAATTGTTTCACGACCGTAAGATGCACAACCCAATACTAGAATTGTGCTCGACCAAATATAAGAAATGTGCTCGGCCCAATATTAGAATCGTGCCCGACCGAATATTAAGATCGTACCCGACCCAATATTAAAATCGAGCACGACCCAATATTGAAGTCGTGCGTGACCGAATATTCAAATCGATCACGACGCAATATTAAATAGAATCGTGCACGGCCCTGACCAATACTCACTCTACGACCCAACCTACAAGCAAATGTTCATTCACCTCAGACACGTCGTTTTCGGATGGTTCTGTGGACGATGACAGCCCAGCGATGCTCGAAGAAGTCGTCGAGAGAACACCCAATTCAAGGCGCTGTCTGAGCTGCTGCAGCCGCTGCTGCTGCTGCAGCTCGTGCAGTCGTCGACGTCTTTCTTGGATCTCCTCCCGAGTTCGACGCTGCTCGGACTGGGACTCCTTCCTGCGCTGGAGTCGCTCCACTAGCAACTCGTGCCTCCGACGCAATATGTCCTCAGGGTCAGCCAAGTCTTGGAGCTCAACTGAGAGTTCCTCATCGTCCGTCAGTTTCTTCCTACCGTCCTGCGTCTGCAGCTGCTGCTGCTGACGCCGTAGCTGCTCACGTTGTTCTTCCTGATCTACTTTCTGTTGAACCCGTTGCTGCTCTTCTCGTTCCCTGATGAGCTTCTGAAGCTCAAGGCGTTTCTTGAGCTCCTGTTGTTGAATTTCAGCTTCAAATTGCTCTTGAAGTCGCCGCTGAAGCTCCTGTTGACGAAGCTGTTGCTTCAGAATCTGCTGCTGAAGCTGGATCTGAGGTGGATTAATGACCCTGATCACGGACTCGCTGATCGAGTTGTGGGGGTCCAGTAAGATGGACGAGCTCTCAGCTTCTTGGTTTGGGTTCCTTTCCGTTCGTTCAGAGCTGCTGTTTCTCCTTCGACCAGCAAGCGCTTCGAAAATTTGAGCAAACTCCGTCCTGCTCGTTAAAGAAGACCATAGTTTTTTTATTCCTTCAGCCCTTTCCGTCGACTCCAAAGGAAGCTTTGAAATGTCTATGGGCAGCGGCTTGATTGCGATAGATCCCAGCGCCTTTTGCACAGAAGGATTAATGAGGTTTCTACCTCCGTTTCGGTTCTTGGAGTTCTTTATTGTGTTTTGCCCTGTGACTTCAGCGTCGAGAGACGAATAGGACGAAACCAAAAGCTCGTTTTCAGCAGGCAGGTGGTTGGACGTGGGGGCTGTGACGGTAACAGGACGACCCAGCTGACGTGGTATGGTGAAGTGAGCGATGCCCAGATGCTGCTGCTCTACACGACGTGAGTCTCTGAGGAGAGGAGGGTTGTTATTTCTACCAACTGTTCCCAAATTCGAGCTAACGCTTGGTAACGGTGTCGTGGCTTGTACTGGAGAGAATGAGGACAAAAGAGCCCCCTCAGGGTTACCTCTCTGGCTGATGATGTCTTCTGGATTTCCTACTGGGATTTTAAGGTCCTGTGAACTCGAGTTTTCTCTTGGGTTTCTTGGGCGCGATTCCTCTGAAGAAGAGGGGAACGGTTCGAAGGGGTTCAGGGGGAGCTCCAGTGAGGTGGATGGACTTCTCAGACTCTGCCAGACCCAGCGATTATCTGGTGAAATGAAAAATCGTTAATCTGGAGACTGTTAGATCAGGTTGTTATTTTCTGGTGAAATGAAACCTCGTTAATTTGGAGACTTTGTTAGATCAGGTGGTTATTATCTGGTGAAATGATACCTCGTTAATCTGGAGACTTCGTTAGATCAGGTGGTTATTATCTGGTGAAATGATACCTCGTTAATCTGGAGACTTTGTTGGATCAGGTGGTTATTATCTGGGTAAATGAAACCTTATTAGTCTAGAAACTTTGTCTGATCAGGTGATTATTGTCTGATAAAATAAAGCCTCATTAATCTGGGGGCTTTGTTATCAACAGAGACTATCTGTTGAAGTATAACTTCGTTATTCTGAAGACTTTGTTACATCAGGCGATTATTATCTGGTGAAATAAAAGCTCGTCAATGTGAGCCTTATATGACTAAATGAAACATATATGTGCAAACTGATCTAACATCGATAAATGAAGACTATTCGAAATACATATTCGATTGAGTATTAAAGAGCCAAGCTAGTTTAAAATTAAGTTTCGCACATGTCTGAATTTTTACAAAAACTAAGGTATTCGATTTGTTGCACCACTTTAAATGTGCCTTAATAAAATATCACTGAGCAGTCATTTCCTGCGATTTATTACATATTGATAGCAATAAAGTTAGTTTTGGCTGAAACTTCTCACGAAATATCTTCGAAATGGCACTAACTGAAAAAGACACATATTAATGTTTCCTTAATTGTTCAAACTTAGGTTGTATGAAGTAATTGTTCCAGTCAGTAAAAATCACAAAAAAAACTAATTTACAATCAAATCAACTCGTTTTAAAGGCAAAGAAACTCTTTACTTCAGTCCGCTGTTATACCCGTAGACTTTAACGCAATTCTCGCCTTTAATGTTACGGCTTTATCAATGCGCTACAAGGATTTTTGTCAGTTTTCCTGCATTTCTTTTCGAGAAGATTTTCAGTTTCTTCCGATGTTCATAGGGTTATGGTGCCGATTTTTTATTGTTCATTTTGATAATAACTCAGCTATAAAATAATTCATTAACTTCCTCTTTGCTTCGCACGTAATAATTTTGTTGTTCGCTATTAAGTTGTTTACTATTACCATTAGTATGCTTCGACTGCATTGATTATATTACTAGGTATCATGTTCTTCACTATTATGCTATTTACTATTATGTTATAGGCTTACATTTGGTGCTCGGCTTGTCGTCAATTTTTGAAACTGAACTGAAAATTTCTCAAAACATAAATCATTTCCAAATACTCCCGATAGAGGAGGAATAATTTACTTCGATGATAATTTGGACTTGAAGCAAGCAAGAAAGAAAGTTTCATCCTATCCAATATTTTCAAAAATTAATTTTTTTCGAATAATCCTACATTAATCAGAGAAGAATATTACAGAGAAAAAATAACAAATTTCTTCTCTTTTAACAGATCAACGTTTTCATGTGCTCACACGTGTTCTTATTAAAACTCATTTAAAAATAAAATTCTTCTCTTTTAAAAGATCAACGTTTTCATGTATTCACATGTGTAATTATCAAAACGCTTAAAAACATAGAGTTTCTTCTCTTTCAAATGATCAACGTCTTCATGTATTCACTTGTGTTCATTTTAAAACGCATAAAATAATAAAATAATTTCTCTTTTAAGATTTACAACGTTTTCATGAATTCACATGTGTTCTTATCAAAACTTATGTAATAACAAAATATCTTCGCTTTCAGAAGAGAGTGACGAGAACTTTTAAATTAGTTTTAGAAGTTAGCGGGTTTAAACGTCGCCAAAGTTACTTAGCGAAACTCGCGCTCTCACAGCAGCCTTCCGATCGAATAAAAACTTTTTCTCTAAAGTCTTCAATGATCGGCCGCAAAAATTAGCTCTCGATAAGATTTCAGGGAATCAGGATATTCGATGAAAACCCAACTCTTTGAAAAAAAATACATCAAAAACGGGTTTCCCGAAAATTGGATTCACGGCAAAAAACTCAAGAAATAAAAATTCTTGAAATTAAAGCAGGCAGAACAAAAGTCGAGCTTCTGGTAAGTTTCCAGTGAATGGAAGGTTGTTTTCCGCGAGTTGAGGGAAACTGGGAGGCTTTCCCCTCACTTTTTCCCTCGTTTTCTCTGAGGGAAGCCCTCAAGTGGCTCCTTAATCTTCAAGTGCAAAAAAATATTCGAGGTCACCTCAGAGAAAAGGCGGTTTCTTCATCGTAAAAACCGTAATTAAAACTCTTGACGTCTGAAGCTCGATGCATGCTAGAAAATTAGCAAAAATACGACAAAGCTTCCGCTTTATTTTGGGTCCGTAAAATGAGCAGAACTACGATTTTTACGGGCAAACTGAAAGGGAGATTTTTTAATTTAAGTTTTGGGTCGTACGTTTAATTTTTGGTTCGTAAGTTTGATTTGTGGTTAGTTAATTTTAGTTATGGTTCGTAATTTTAATTTCTGGTTCGTAAGTTTGATTTGTGGTTGGTTAATTTTAGTTATGGTTCGTAATTTTAATTACTGGTTCGTAAGTTTGATTTGTGGTTGGTTAATTTTAGTTATGGTTCGTAATTTTAATTTTTGGTTCGCTTATATTATTTTTGATTCGTATAATGACCAGTGCTACAATTTTCACTGGCAAACCGAAAAGGAGCATTTATTTCAGCGTTCATGAAGCTCGATGCATTTTTCATCTAGATTTTTTATCTTTTATCTTTGTGTTTTAGCTAAAATGCTTTCGTGAAATATGTTCCACATAAATTACTGAACTATATCTCCATCTCCCTTTTTTGTTAAGTTGCTTTATTTTTCATTGTCTCCGACACACCTATTATAAAATAGCTCTAGCCCCTGGAAAAAATCAAACCTCGTAAGCGTATACATTAAATAGGGTGTGACAAACCTGTTATAAAATGTCACTTACTACCTCGGACGAAAAATCGGACGAAATTAACCTATACATGACACACGTATTATACAATATCTCTAACCACCTTGAGAAAAATCGGACGCAAGAAACGTATTATAAAATAGGGTCTGACACACCTATTATAAAATATCAGTAAACACCGGGACAAAAATCATCCCTCATAGACATATATTAAATATGGTCTAACACGCCTATTATAAAATAGCACTAACTCCCTGGAAAAAATCGGACCTAACAAACATGTTATTAAATAGGGTCTGACATACCTATTATAAAATATCCCTAAACACCGGGACAAAAATCAGTCCTCACAGACATATTATTAAATAGGGTCTGACATACCTATTTTAAAATAGCACTAACTCACTGGAAAAAAATCAGACCTAACAAACGTATCAATAAATAGGGTCTGACATACCTGTTATAAAATAGCTCCTATTTTATTCCTGTTGGCCTATTTTCTCACCTGGGTCAGAAGATTGAGACGTCACAACGAGGCAGCCAATCAGAAGCCACGAAATTAAAGTCACGAGGATCATGTTTAAAAGTTCGGTATCTGTGATACCTGTGTGATGTTAAGTCGAAAATTTGCGCTTCTAAAACTTATCCCTCCAGATGTGACAGGGGGTACATACATAACTCAAATAGTGATAAAAGCTCTGTCAAAATGTAACCTAAAAACTCTGGAAAAGGAAAAGTTGACATGATTACTCTGATCTTTAGAATAGTGAGACTAAAAAATAATTATTTTGTTCCAGAAATCAATGGGATGAAAATTTTTAAATTGCGCCCAGGGCATTTGGGCTGCTTGAAAGGGAAAATTTTATATGATTTGAACATTGATTTATTTGTACAAATATGCGTGAGATCGTGTATGCATATTATTTATTTGTATATGTGTGAATGAGTGTACGGCAAGGTTGAGGAAACAAGGTAGGGTCAAACCAGTCTTTTTTGGTGCAATGCTGACGTCATGGCAACGAACCAATAGCAGCGCTCACATTGCATCTGGCAACACTGTTAGCCCCAAATCTGACACCACTATTGGCCTAACGACATGTCGCAATGGTGACGTCATAAATTTTGTTTGAAATAAAGCCGTTCAATTGGCTAGCCGAACAAGAGGAGGTGTATTTTCCCCCATAGAAATGACTTTACATGTTTTCCTCTACCGTGGTGTACCTATATAATTTATTTGTATATGTGTGAGTGCCTGTACGTATCCCTACATTGACAAAAACTAAATCAAACTAAAATTAAATGAAAATTAAATTAAATCCCAGATTCCCTGAACAAAAATTGCTTTCTAAGATTATTGCTTAATACTTTGTTTAATACACAATACCTAGACGAAACGTGGATTATCATAACAAAAACTTGAAACTCATGAAATGACAATAAAAATGACAATGAGAGGAACAAACTGAACACAGATCAAAATGAACGAGACACGCTTTTAGCACTTCAACTGCGGCAGGTAAAACTAAAGTTTAACATTCAATATCAACTTAAAACCAATTGTAACAAGCAATGTTGGAAAAACCAAACACTAACTTGATTGTGTTTGCATTTAGCTTTGATTAAGTATTTTTTAAGCTGAGTTTGTGACTACTGGTATTAAATATTTCAAAGTCAAAGTGTTAAAAGGCCCTCGAGGAAGATGGGTTCAGCTATTGTATCGATGGAAATTTGCATAGCCAGGGGGAAAATGTGACGTCTCGAGCTAGAGCTTGAGTAGAACTTCCATTTATTGAGATGGAGGTTTTTATATTGTTACGGACCATTTTTTATCGGTTCACGTCTGATCTTTCATTTCCGCCCTGCTGGCTTTCTTCTTCAACTTTTGTCTTGTTTCATACGCTTCTTACCGAACTCACTGTTTCCACGCGAAGGGGTTCTTGTGTGGGAATACACCTTGTGTACAGATTCCCAGTTCCCTGAACTCTATATGGAATGGTGCCTTCCTCTTTCTTTTTTATGAACACTTTTGTTGTGGCTAGGGAGGCTTAAACAAATTGGTCAGATTTTATCATGTCGAAACAAACACTTTTTTTAACACAATTCCTTTTTGTCCCTCATTCAATGTACCTATTTATCTTTGATAACTCTTCCTTATTAACCAACGTACACACTAACCAACGTACACACTAACCAACGTCCACACTAACCAACGTACTCGCAAACCAACTTACGCACCAACCAACGTACCAATTTAACTAACCAAAGTACACACTAACCAACTTACGCACAAAGCAACGTACACACTAACCAACGTACACACAAAGCAACATACACACTAACCAACGTACACACTAACCAACGTACACACAAAGCAACGTACACACTAACCAACGTACACACAAAGCAACGTACACTCTATATATAACAGTCCACTAAGACTATACCGATAGTGCAATAAAATAATGATTACCATCGCAGATTGATGAATGATAACCAGTTCTATGAAGGAACTGTATTAGTGTGAATTTTGGAAATGTATCAGTCTGAAGTTCAGGGATGTATCACTGTGTAGGTTGTCACTACACTGACTGTGTAGGTTGTCACTACACTGACTGTGTAGGTTGTCACTACACTGACTGTGTAGGTTGTCACTACACTGACTGTGTAGGTTGTCACTACCCTGACTGTGTAGATTGTCACTACACTGACTGTACAGGTTGTCACTACACTGACTGTACAGGTTGTCACTACACTGATTTTGTAGGTTGTCACTACACTGACTGTGTAGGTTGTCATTGCACTGACTGTGTAGGTTGTCACTACACTGACTGTACAGGTTGTCACTAATTGTCACTGACTGTGTAGGTTGTCACTACACTGACTGTACAGGTTGTCACTAGTTGTCACTGACTGTGTAGGTTTTCACTACACTGACTGTACAGGTTGTCACTACACTGACTGTACAGGTTGTCACTACACTGACTGTACAGGTTGTCACTACACTGACTGTCATAAGGGATAAATTTTCCAAAAATAAGACCCTGTAATTTAACAGCTGCATCAAGCATCACATTAGTTGAAGAAAAGAGCCAGATTTGTACCCGCATCAGTTGAAGTTTGCGTTCGAACTTGTGGTACGACTCGAAGATCGGCCGTAAATGTGGGTTGTTCTATGGTAGCTGTATGGCAACACGGGAGTTGCATGGCAACACGGGAGTTGTACGGCAACATGGGAGTTGTGTGGCAACATGGGAGTTGTATGGCAACATAGGAGTTTTATGGCAACATGGGAGTTGTATGGCAACACGGGAGTCGTATGGCAATATGGAAATTGTATGGCAACGTTGAAATTGTATGGCAACGTAGAAGCTGTATGGCAACATAGAAGTTGTGTGGCAACATAGAAGTTGTGTGGCAACATAGAAGTTATGTGGCAACATAGAAGTTGTGTGGCAACGTAGAAGCTGTATGGCAATAAAGAAGTTGTGTGGCAACATAGAAGTTATGTGGCAACATAGAAGTTGTGTGGCAACATAGAAGTTGCATGGCAACGGCGTGCTGCCACCAGATCTCTTGCCAGGTGCCAGAAGTACGATGCTGCTGTCGCACCGGCTTGATCGTCACATTCGGGTCTCTGAAAATACAAAATTACACATTAAATTATGCCTCTATCATCAATTCCTCACCGAATGGAACTAATTATACTTACTTCATTGGGCTACACTTGCAAAAATAAGATCATTTGCACTCAAAATATAACGAAATTCTTTTCTTCAACTGTGTGATAAAATTCATAACTTTAAATTTCCCTTAGAATGCAAGCGATGAAGTAGCTCAGGAGCCAGATTTTTGCCTAGTTGGCGTCGTCGTAAGGGTTACAGCACGCAGCGTACGCTATTGTCAGTCGACTTAGCGGGCTAAATTTTATTTGAAATGCTATAACTTTTTTGAAAGCTGAAAGGCTGAAATTTTTTTGAAAGTTGAAAGGCTAAAATTTATTTGAAAGTTGAGAGGCTAAAATTGATTTGAAAGTTGTTAGGCTAATATTTTTTTGAAAGTTGAAAGGCTAAAATTTATTTGAAAGTTGAAAGGCTAAAATATATTTGAAAGTTGAAAGGCTAAAATTTACTTGAAAGGAATGGGCAAAATTTATTTGTAAAAATGCAGGAGTCCACGTAGCGTAGCTAAGTCGTCGTAGAAGAACTCCCGCTGCCAACTGCACGGTAGCGCAAACGTAAATGGCTTAAAATGTGACCGCAACGTGTACCACCGGTGGTACACGGAGGTGATTTTCACAATGCAGCTGACCGACCAGTAGCCACAAACTCAATATTCATGAATATTTAATTAAAGCTAAATAAAATAATGATTCAGTTGATGTTTACTATTTTCCAAATTGTTCTACCAGAAATGACTTTAAATTCTAGTAGAATATTGAACTTCAGTCAACCCATGCGCGGTGAAAAATAATCCATTATCTGCAGAGCGTATGTAAATAATCCATGATTTGCCGAGCGTATATAAATAATCCATGCTCCGCAGAGCGTATATAAATAATCCATGCTCTGCAGAGCGTATATAAATAATCCATGCTCTGCAGAGCGTAAATAAATAATCCATGATCTGCAGAGCGTAAATATAAAATCCATGCTCTGCAGAGCGTATATAAATAATCCATGCTCTGCAGAGCGTAAATAAATAATCCATGATCTGCAGAGCGTTAATAGATAATCCATGATCACAACCTTCATCTCACCTAATTCCAGCACTTGGCTAATTTTTTTCGATTTCACTAAAATACAGACAAGCTAAGATTTGAGAGTCGATTCTAAGCTGCTTGTTTCCTAATTTTCCCCTATATTATCTCCTTTTTTCTTCTATTTTCTCCTTTTCTCCTTTTTTCTCCTTTATGTCTTCCTTTTCTCCTTCATTTCTTCCGTAATTTCCTTCTTCATTTCCTCCTTAATCTTCTTCTTCATTTCCTCCTTAATTTTCTCCTTCATTTCTTCCTTAATTTTCTTCTTCATTTCCTCCTTAATCTTCTCCTTCATTTCTTCCTTAATTTTCTTCTTCATTTCCTCCTTAATTTTCTCCTTCATTTCTTCCTTAATTTTCTTCTTCATTTCCTCCTTAATTTTCGCCTTCATTTCCCCCATAATTTTATCCATTATTTCCTCAGCGAAAGAGTCCCTCCTTCAGAAACGAACATTCTTATTTCCCCCTTTCGAAGCGGGCGAGCGGCCTCCGTAGAGTGCGTGTCACCAGCGCAAGACACCGGCGCATTACCGTTCATTATGGCCGAGACAAGCGCGCCAGAGCGACACAATGCCGCCTTCGGTCTCGCCAACACGCGCAGCTGCTTTTTTGCTCGACATCGATAAGGCCTTCGTAGCTTGTTGCAAATGGTTGCACTGGCGCCTCCGCATTTCTCACTCGATTTTAAGTGTATCGAAGTGAATATTTTTTAAGTGTATCGAACCGTATGTTTTCTAAGCAAATCGAAGCGTACAATTTTTAAGCGTATCGAAGCCTATTTCATATTTCTTAAGCGCATCGAAGCGTTTATCATATATTTTAAGCGGAACGAAGATTATATATTTTTAAGCGTATCGAGGCTTATGCAAGGCCAATCCATGCAGAGACCACTCATCTGTTCTGCACTTATGAATGGAGCCTCTGCTATCAAAAATATATAACCCTACATTAATATCTGAATTCGTATGGGATCTATTTGAGGTTCGCCGACTTTACTGTCTTTCTAATCATAAAGTTATAAGAAAATACCACTTAGATTGTTTCATGTAACACCAGTGCTCCACACAGCAAACATATGACAAGAGCTAAAGCATGTTCAGTGTTTTACAGCCTGAGTACATCGTTCCATTGGGGTTAATAGCTCAGAGAAATCCGGGCATGTTTTGAATAGACATTGTTGGCTATTATACGCAAATTAAAAACAATCCTGTTATTGTTGGCTATTATAAGTAAATTAAAAACAATCCTGTTATTGTTGGCTATTATAGGTAAATTAAAAACAATCTTGTTATTGTTGGCTATTATAAGTCAATTAAAAACAATCCTGTTATTGTTGGCTATTATGAGTAAATTAAAAACAATCCTGTTATTGTTGGCTATTATAAGTAAATTAAAAACAATCCTGTTATTGTTGGCTATTATAAGTAAATTAAAAACAATCTTGTTATTGTTGGCTATTATAAGTAAATTAAAAACAATCCTGTTATTGTTGGCTATTATATGCAAATTAAAAACAATCCTGTTATTGTTGGCTATTATACGCAAATTCAATACAATCCTGTTATTGTTGGCTATTATTTGCAAATTAAAAACAATCCTGTTATTGTTGGCTATTATATGCAAATTAAAAACAATCCTGTTATTGTTGGCTATTATACGCAAATTCAACACAATCTTGTTCTTGTTGGCTATTATATGCAAATTAAAAACAATCCTGTTATTGTTGGCTATTATATGCAAATTAAAAACAATCCTGTAATTGCTGGCTATTATTTGCAAATTAAAAACAATCCTGTTATTGTTGGCTATTATATGCAAATTAAAAACAATCCTGTTATTGTCGGCTATTATAAGCAAATTAAAAACTATCCTTTCATGTAGCTATCATGAGCTACACTAAGTTGGTTTCTACATCCTTTACTATAGCAACCACACCTTACCATTATGATATTAAGATATTTTTAAAATAGCTTTCATATCTTATTACAGTAACTTTGTGTATCCATTACTATAGCTATCATGACTAATTAAAAGCGAATTGAAATAACTCTGACGCAAGCAAACACAATCTACGATGAGTAGATCAAAATAACTTTAACAGTGATATTTAACTCATAAATAAACTTAAATATCCTTTGCAATATGGCCATTATAACTCGCTAAAAATATATTAAGAAAATACTCGGTCATTTTCTTGAAGAAGACAATTACATTCAATATATGAGGAAAACACAGTGTGCACTTACATGAAACGTGTGAGTGTAGCACAGTGTACACTTACATGCACTACGTGAGTGTAGCACAGTGTACACTTAGATGCACTGTGTGAGTGTAGCACAGTACACACTTACATGCACTATGTGAGTGTAGCACAGTGTACACTTACATGCACTATGTGAGTGTAGCACAGTACACACTTACATGCACTATGTGAGTGTAGCACAGTACACACTTACATGCACTATGTGAGTGTAGCACAGTACACACCTACATCCAATGTGTACATGTAAGAGCAACACTCAAAAGATTTACATTAATTAAAATAATTCAACACCATGTAATTGGACAACAGCATAATTATTAATTATGCGTAAATAGATGTGTTTTCATTTTTCCTAGCATGGTAAAAATTTTTAATGACGTATGTCATTAAGGGACTTTACCTACAGTTACGAGCAAAGTTGAGCCCAGTTTACGAATATATAATCAGCTCATGAAGTTAAAAAACAGCTTTAAAGTTAAAAACAGCTCAACATCACATGCACCCAACACACACAAACATCACATGCACACAACACCCACAAACATCACATGCACACAACACCCACAAACATCACATGTA
>JACJUY010003189.1:38531-50853 GCA_014220935.1 Platorchestia sp. MABIK | reverse complement strand
TATTCATGTTCACTATGTACACTGTATATAGTGTACACCATTATAATCATGTTCACTATGTACACTGTATTTAGTGTACACCATTATATTCATGTTCACAGTCACTATGTGGCTCAAAATACCAAACCTGTGGCCAGTTACGTTCAGCAGCCTGTACTTTGCTCAGGAAAATACTGTATGTGTGTATCACGAGTAAATTATTAGCTTATTTAGCTCATGGTTGCTAACTGTGATGTGAGTTTTTATTTACGTTCTTAAGTAATATTTACACTAGTCTCCTCCCCTTTATTTGAAATAAAAAAGAAGGCGAAATGAAAGAAAGACCGTAAGAAATCTACTCGAATCTGATGGATTAATACGTTGGAAATTGTAGAGTTGGTGAAGCTTGTATTACAGATCACACACTTTTGGCTGGCTTCTTACAGACAGACAGAATAGATTTTAGTATAGTATATTATTTTGTATATAGTATTATGGTATATATTATTGGGGTCTGTCCTTTATTTTGTGTCACTTGTTGCTCGTTAATTATCGCATTTCAAATTTGGGTTTCGTACTCTATCGAATTAAGGCACAATTGACTTCATGGAGATGTATGTCTGTCCACTGCGTCTTCTTTACTTGCTTTGAAGGTTTCAAGTTCATTATTTTATTTTCCTTTAATAAGAAATTTTCATTTAAGTCTGTTATTTCTTCGATGCTCAAAAATTTTTTACTGATTTGCACCGTAAACGTGAGTTCGATCGAACATCATTCCGCGTTTTCTCAACGCCAATGGAAGACGGAAAAACATTTCCCATTTACCCCATATATTCAATTTTTTTATTTGTTTTCTTCTTCACAGTCGCAAGTTTTTACTTGTATACATCTTTAAGCGTAAAATTTTCCGTACTGTTCTTTTTACGGCATAACACTTTCAAAATCGCTAGATCGCCTCCTTCACTTCCTGCTGTGCTCAGACACTTCACTTCTTCTCGACTTTTTACAATTTCACTCTCTCTCTCTCTCACTTTCTCTCTCTTTCTACTTCTTTACCTCCCCCTCTCCCCAAACCCCTCACCGTCATCCCCCTGCCTCCCCCCGGCAGAAGTGCCTCAGCTCTGCAGCCGATAACGGCAAACTGCCAGCAGCTGTCGTGCTGCTGCTGCTTGATGGCGGCTGCCTGCAGCTGCCTGCAACTGCCTGCAGTTGCTGCAGCTGTCGTGCTGCTGCTGCTTGATGGCGGCTGCCTGCAGCTGCTGCAGCTGCAGGTACAGCCGGCAGCAGCTTGTGTACAAAATAAGTTGTTCAACCTTGTATATTCAGAGTGTGACTCTAAAAGTCATTTTTGAATTTTCCTAATTATTTTGATCATTTTAGGATAAACTCGCGAGATGTAGTACTCCTGAGAATGCCTCAGGAATATTGTATTCTGATTTTCTATATGTGAGCAACCTATACTTTTTCTTTGTGTTAGTACAATGGAAAAACTACATAAGATTCAAATGAACGAGCAGAGAATTTTACATAAGCTCACCTAGTTAAGGTATATAATATAACTGATAATAATTTTAAAATAGGCTATTTGGAGAACAGTTGAATGTGCGTTAACTTTTCATTTTTATGTGAATTTTTTCAACATGAATGTTGCCATATATCACCACCTTTATAATATATGTTGTATGCGTATGTTTATGCTATAATTTGAATAAATATATATATGTAAAAGAAGACACAAAATAATATATATATATATATGTGTTATAGTTTGTGTCACACCTATATTCTACATATATACATTATTGTCTATATCACAATCTACGTTATAACTGAATCAAATCATGCCTGAGGTTCAACGTTTTGTTGTTATAGATGATTTATATTTGCATGATACTGGAGTATATATCAAAACTATGTCAGATAACAATTATTTATGCTGGTGCTTCAAATAATGTATATAAGAAGCCGTTTGATCAATAAACGAAATTTTAAATAGTCAACTTACGAGTAAAATATTTTCAAAGAATGATTTTCAGTTTTCTGGATTGAAGCATCGAAATTTTCCAAAATATTTTTACCACAATAAACTGAATAAACTTCATTCAATTTTGCTAAACCTGTTTCAGGTAAATTTATTTTATAAAATGTTCTTTTCGTAGGACTATGAAATTGAACACGAGAAATAATCTTTTTTCCTTCATCCTTATAACAAGATCATCATTTTTCAAATTCATTCATCGGTCGATCTAACTGTCGGTTCATTTTCCGAACGAATCTGGTGCGTTTTTTGCAGTCAGATAAATGTATGCATACACAATTTTAGACCATAATTTTTAGACCATACACAACTCCGTCGAAAAACGTTTCATTGTGCAGCCAAAAATGTTAATTTACATTAAACTAAAACATGCAGGCCTTTATGATTTCTTTCAATTTGCCCATCCGGTGAGAATCTTGCATTACAAAATGCAGGTGAGGGATGCGCGGTGGCGTGTTCTCATGCGCCAAAATTTCCATGTGAAATGCAAGAATTTGTCCCAGGGCATGAGGAAATGCAAGAGGAAATGCAAATTCTTGCATATTTTGCATATTTTGCAAGACGCGACCGCCGGTTCTAAAGTTCAACTCCGGAATGCGAATTTCAATTCCGATGACGGACCTTTTTAATTTATTCAAATTTTTTCTTTTTTAAAGCAATAACCGTGAAAACACATCGAAGTATTTGAGGAAGGTTTTGAATTTTTTTATGCATGAAGATCTGTATTTTATATGAGATTTGCGTTTACGTAAATAACTCGTGTGTATGTAGTGAACGGATCATCTGGGGGATGTTTGTGTTAACTTCATTAGCGGCTATGTGTTCCAAAGCGTTCTTTTTGAAATATGTTTTCATGAATTCCCAAACTCTGATTCAACAATTTTTAAAAATAAATAATGTTCATTTCTGAATGAACTCTTCATGTTTCATTATTCATGATAGTTATAACACTAAAATTAAATATAACTGACAAGATTTTTGGGTTTATGATGGAATGTCAGTGATTTCAAAATGATTTATAAATGTAATAACTTCAGAAAGTAGTGATACAGATTTTAAATTGAATGTTCAGACTTGTCAATTTAGAATGATGACATTGTTTTAAATTCAATGTTCAGACTTATCAATTTAGTATGATGACATTGTTTTAAATTGAATGTTCAGACTTATCAATTTAGAATGATGACATTGTTTTAAATTGAATGTTCAGACTTATGAATTTAGTATGATGACATTGTTTTAAATTGAATGTTCAGACTTATCAATTTAGTATGATGACATTGATTTTAAAATTACCACTGACATGGTTGTCAATATTTGATTAAAACCTGTAACATGCCTTTTAAAGACACCTCTGTATGTAAGTTACATAAATGTTTCCCAGATCTTCAGTATGTTTCGTTTCATGTTAATTCCGCCTTACTCCTACATCTAAAAAGTTATGCAATATGCAACGTTGCACATGTTCTTGAATTCCATATCCTCATTTATTCGTTTAAAATAATCATCACTAGTATATTTTCTGCGCTTTGAGTAGAGAATATACGTGTATATTGTCTATCCATTGCTCAATAATTATAGGTCTTCGTGAAAGTTGTTTTTAAATTACGTATATCAAAATTTGTATATAAACTAAATTGAAAGGCAACTAAAATTAACTTCTTGTTCAACGTTTGTTTGATAAACCATTACCTAGAAATGTTTTGTTCCACTTTAAACATGCATGAATTAGTCTTGATTATGTAGTAAAGATTATAAGCGTGCATTATTTTCTCGTTTAAACATATGCTATAGACATGCATTCATTTCACCAATCATAAGTAGTTAACCAAATTGTAAAACACCTATGGACGCATGGCTGTAAATTTAAAAAACGTATGTAAAATTGAGTGATGCTATTTGGAGTTTATTTACATTCCTTATATCTGTCCACCAAAAAAATATTTTACTTCAACAATACTCCAAAACTCGTGCTTTAATATTAATATTAAAATACAAAATATCTTTCACAACTCTTAAACATTGTGCAGATGGGTGTGTATTATAAAGGTTAGGTAAAGGTTGCAAGGGTTAATTAAGAATGATGAGAATAATTGCAAGTTTTACAAATGAAATTGCTGGTAATGTATAAATATGATTTTAAATTTCGAAAAGAAAATTGTAAACAATGTAGTAGCAGACACAGGTAATATTGAGACAATTGCAAGTATTGGGAAGATGATTGTGAGTTTCGGGAAAATTACTGCATGTATTAGGGAGATAATTGCGAGTATTGGGAAGATAGTAGCAAGTATTGGGAAAATTGTTACAAGTATTGGGGAGATATATGCGAGTATTGGGAAGATGACACCAGAAGCCTCAATTTTACACGAGACTGCTGAGCAAATTTAGTTAGAGTTTTTAGTTAAATAGTGAAAAAGCCCTCCATTAACATCCACTACTGCTGAATGTCATCGACCGGCTAATTACAAAATGTGTCCATTATCATAGGGGTACGTTTATGTCTATCAAATGTTTTCGAGTTAATGTGTAAAACGACTGTTCCGTTCACAAAAGAAAAACTAAATTTTTCCTTTAAAATTATGGTCTCTTTCACAAGATTTTGTGTACCTGTGCTTGGATTTTTGCACGGCTTTAACAAGCGACGCGTAGGAAGCCAGCGAATTAGAAATTTTATTTATGATAAAAACTTATATTTCGCTTTTTACTTGTAAAGAAACGAAGATGAGCTGAATTACCACTTGATGTCCGTGGATTATGACTTTTAATTGAGAAATTTCCAAACAGCACTAAATGGTGCAATATGTTAAATAGTTCATCACAATTTTTTTCATCTATAACTTAGTTGCACTATTTCCAACTTGATGATTTGTTTGACAAAAAGTGGAGTGAAATTCATTCTTCGAACTCAGGAATTTTTTCAGCAGTTGACCAATATTTGGGCAAATGATCTTCACATTGTCAAAATGAAGATCATTGCCATTGATCTTCACATTGAATTTCTATGGCAATTGTGCTCATGTAAATTGACAAATTGGGGCTAAGGAAAATTTGCAATATCATGTTCAAGAATGTCTAGGTATAATTCATGAAGTATACATATCTTAAAATTTTTTCAATGCCATGTTTTTATTCATTAAAATCAAATAAACAAATCTGACATAAACATATGTTGTCTTTACCTTCACATTTTCCAATGTCATATTTTTAATAGTCAAAATCATGCATGAAAACTTGATATAAACATATATTGCAAACACATTGATGTTTCAAAATTTCAAAGCTGTGATAAGCACATTGTGATGGCATTAGTCTCCATTATTACTGTTTGACCAGAAATTTTTTTTCGAACATTGTCTTCCGTGTTCCAAGGTAAAGTTATTTAGGGTGAGTGATATCCGTAGATTTTCAAAAACCTAAAAATTAAAAATAAATATTTTTTCATCGAAATGTGGAAGGATATTCATTTGAATTATCACACACACAAGGTGTGAAATTTTTAAACCTGAAGATAAACTCGTCCTGAGAGCGAACATTTATCATAAATTCCCAAGAATTCCGTACAGAAATGGGCGAACGCTTTCAAAACAGCTGAATGTTGAGTTTTACACTGAGTAATGGTGTAAGTAAGTGAGTTTTACATTGAGTTTTACACTGAGTAATGGTGTAAGTGAGTAAGTGTTACATTGAGTTTTACACCGAGTAATGGTGTAAGTAAGTAAGTTTTACATTGAGTTTTACACTGAGTAATGGTGTAAGTGAGTAAGTGTTACATTGAGTTTTACACCGAGTAATGGTGTAAGTGAGTTTTACATTGAGTTTTACACTGAGTAATGATGTAAGTGAGTAAGTTTTAAGTTGAGTTTTACAGTGTGTAATGGCGAAGCACTCTGCAGTTATTGATGTATTTTAAATTCTTATGAAATTTACACGGGAAAAATTGCAAAAACTTTCGATAAACTCTGTTTAGCCAATTACAATACTTAGCGAGATTCACTTCCTTTTTCTAGATATCGACTTTTCATTTAGTGAACTATTGATATTAGAATTTATTAACATTATTTTGAAAAGAAGTGGAATGTTTCATGACAAATATCTTTAGAATTTGTACATTCGTATAGCTGATGAAAAACTGTATTAGGGCTGAATGACCAACACACATGAAATAACTTCAACAGTTTAATACACCAGCAACTACTTCGGATTGTTCCTAATTGCTGACTTTGTGGCCATTCGGTAGGAAGATCAACGCACTCTATAGATACTCAAGTGAACGCAAATGACGTGTGCAGGAATCATCAAGAGCTTTGTAGACATATTGATCCAACAATCAATTTGACAGATTTACGACCGTGTAATGTAAGATATCTCCATGTTGAGCTTTTCTCAATGTTTTTATACGGAGTTATTTAAAATTCACCAAACATAAATTGAAAGATGATGTGGAATGAGTCTATAGTCTGCCAAAATAAATTTTGTTTGATGATCAGCAGTGTAATTAACTAGCTGCTCCTTTGAATATTTTAAAAAAAGGAAAAATCTATTTCATCCCTAAATATTGCTCCATTAGCATGATGGACTGAAACGACATCTAAAAATGACAAACATCATCAAATTATGATGAATATTCAAAAATGCAAGAGAAAAATCATACTCGGTAGATTATTAATAGATCTTGATAATAAATCAGTTGATCTAGATGAGGATGGAACACATACATGAAAATGGGGTTGAAATCTTTATCTTTTAATGAATGAATATGAACACACGTGTCACAATACGAGTTTGGGTTGAAATTATACTGATCGCAGATATTACGTCGTTGAAGCTCAAATGTTTCGCAAACATTCCGTGGAGTTTAGACATCATGACTTTTTCCTAATTTCTTTGTTCTTGAAAACAATACGCTAAATATCGCATGAAATTCTGCACTTGTAAGTTATGTGAGTCAATTTTACCAGTATGTCAATTGTTCTCACTATAGTCACAATTACAAAACTGGCAATTAGCATTAATCTTGATTAAGAATGAACTAGTTTGACCAAGATGAAGAATTAATTAACTTTTATCGTGATTAAGAATGAACTCTATATTAAGTAAAAATGATGTCTAACAAAAGAGAAACGATTATAAGCTATTGCGATGTAAAAAAAATGTAAATTGAAATTTTTCAAGTTTTTGATACTTTCAATATTTACACTTTTGAACTCTGACACTAATACAATTTCCGAATATGTGTCTATACAAATTTCCAAATTTCTCACTGATACAATTTTCAAATGTAAGCCATTCCATTTCTAAATCTATCACTATTACTACGTTTAAATGTGTAGCCATCATAATTTTTTGATTCTTTACCCATTACTGTTTGCGAATTTGTAACAATTACCACCTCAAACCAGCAGATTTTTCTATTTCAAATCCTCAATTGTTACAATTTCCATATCTGTTATGGAACGCAGCTTTTTTCGATGACTTCACCCAGTACATTTTCGTAGCAGGCTATTACCTTGTACAACAACACACATTTATCATGTCCTTTTCATTTTATTCGTCGTTATTTTTTTGCATTGTTTACTCCTTAGGCTATTTTTTGTTACCCACTCTATCTTTTTTCATACACGGTTCCAATTTTACCGCTATCTCTTTCTCTCTTTCCACTAATTCATTTCTCATAGTCGAGCGCATCGAGTTTGTTCTTAATTTTGTAATGCTCAATTTCTACGTTTTTCCACTCACCTCTTTCTCTCTTCTCCCAATTATCGATTCTTTTTGCTTCTTTACTTTTCTTCTCCCCCTCATCACCTGCCTTTTATCAAAGTTCTCATTTCCCTAACGCAATATTTCCCCTTCCTACACTCCTTCCCCTCTCTCTCTCACACAAATCTCCCACTCCCTCAAACGTCCGATAACAAAAAAAGGAATATTTTCCAGGCGGAGTCTCCTTTAAGGAACGTTTGCTTTTTGCTTCGTCTCGCTGTCCGACGTTTGCTCGGCCGCCTGCGTTCGTCTGCAACAAAAACGTCCAAAAACGCGACTTTTTTCAGTCGCTCGCTGCGTTTTGTGTGTCCCGAGCGTATCTTAGATACAGAAGTAGCAGCTCAAGTGTTTACACTTTCATTCATCGCCTAGGTGACAAATGATTCCAGGTCTTTCAAATCTTTAAATTTACTTCCCGATTCACCGAAAGTTGAACAGCTTTGACAAAATGCGGGAATTTTATTCACGTAGCTTATACTCGCTTCAAATGGTTATTTATAAACTTTGTGTCATCAGCATTTTTTTCTAGGTTATAAATGTCTAGCATTAAATTCTAAGTTACAAAGAACTAGCATGCTTCATTTAAGGACCAAGAAAGAACTAGAACTATGTATCTCCAAAGCTATGAAGAACTACGATTACCTTCCAAGTTACGAAAGACTCGCATTATTTCGAGAGTTATGAAGGTTATCTTCTAAGATAGGCGTAAATATCTTTGAGAAACGACGGTCCGGGTTCAGCAGAACGCCAGAATTTCTATGTATTCGTAGGCATGTGGGTGCACACACACACATGCATAGTTTACTGCAGAAGACCGAGTTGTTTGCAAAATGAGTAATAGCCTCCCTTATTGCAGCTATGCTGAGTTGGACACGACCTGTTAAATCACCTCAGTCTCTTGTGAATCGTCCGTGTGACGCTGCGCAAAACAGGTTTCAAATGTGGCCATACAACGTAGGAATAACATTGACGAGGCAGAATTGGGTCAGATTTGGCAGATCGAGGGAATGATCGAGGTTAAGCTGCAAGACATTCTCTTAGTGGTCCAAGCCCTGCCCAATAGGAGGCCTAGATCGATCTTCTTCGCGTCCTAGCCAGTGGGAGCTCAGCATCCGAGGAATCTTGGAATCTCGGCCAATAGGAGCCACTTTTACTTAAATTCCTAGGCTTTCCTCCAATGTGAGAAGCTGAACGTTCGAACCCTTTGATTCGGACCAATAGGAGTGGTTGTCTTGTTATATCTTGGCTCGTCCTGAGCCAATGGGAAAGTGGGACTTTGCCAAAATTGAGCCTCACGAATTGAGACATCGGAGTGACAATTATACCGGCAGGGAAATATATTCGTAGGCGCAAAAAAGAAAGTCTCAGAAGACACGAGAGGCGCAAGCAGCGAACCTCAGACTTGGAGGAGGCCGAGGATTTTGGGAGGCGCAACGAATCTTGATGAATCATGGTCAGGGTGACGTACGTCGTCGAATATCATGAATGAACAACTTGAAGAAAGTTGAGGAATGATGAAAAGGATAAGACACTTCAAGGAACTTGATGAATGATCAACAGGGTCTTGTACGCGATGAAACTTGATGAATGATGTTTAGAATAACGTATGTCCTTGAAACTTGATGAGTGATGAATAAGATGTTTAAAAAATTGATTAATGATGAATACGAAAATACATATGAGACTTAGCGAACTATTTATAGTGATAACTATTTATAGAGATTACCAATTATAGTGAGAATCATTTATAGAGAATTATTTATAGTGATTAATATTTATAGTGATAACTATTTATAGTGATTACTATTTATAGTGATTACTATTTATAGTGATTACTATTTATAGTGATTACTATTTATAGTGACCGAGAGTTTTTAAGGGCAAGCTGCATGTGAGACGCAGCGCATAAATGCTTACACAAATCAAGATAGCGTAGGGAATAGGGATGAATAAGTTTCAACTAAAGACACACAGAAAAACCTTTTAAATTCAACATTCTCCCTTTTATAGTTGTCTTGACGCACATTGAGTACCAGGTCCTGATCTGTTGGTTTAATATAGCAAGTGTAATGTTTCGGGCGTCCTACTAACATACGGCAAACTTTGGGAATGGCTGAGTGATAATTTTTACCTGAAAAATTGTGCGGAATATTATAATTTTACCTGATAAAATGTACGGCATGCAATAGGGGCAGAGTATATGTTTCAAATAAACATGTGTACAATGAATTGTTCACTGCAATACGTATTGAGTTTTTAGGAAAATTCTCAAATTAGAACCGTAATTTTCACAGAATTTCGTTAACAATACATAATGTTATAAACATTTTTCGCAGACAAAAATACATAAATTGAATTATAAGGGTAAAACATTTCACGATAGTTTGCTCTGAAGAGCTTCATGACATCGGATTTTAAGTGAGAAAATGTTATTGTGAAATGGATTTAGCTTTATATCAATAGCTTCATCGAGAGAAAATAAAGAACGCTGAAAAATTTATTCATAAAAATGTCATGATCATATTACTATTGTGTGTTACTTTTACGTCATCATTTCCTTACAGAACAACAGTATTTGGATCTACATATAATCTGCCCCTACACCTTCTATAATCTACACCTACTTTTATGTCATTAATTACTTACAAAACACTCGCGTCACTATCTGCTAAAAATCTCCCTCTACATCTACTTATCTGCATCTACTTCAACATTTATGTCATCATTTCCCTACAGAACACAAATATGTTTTTGCATCTACATCTACCTACCTGCATCTACATCTACCTACCTGCATCTACATCTACTTACCTGCATCTACTTCCACTTCTATGTCATCAATTACTCACAGAACATTAGTATCTGCATCTACATAAAATTTATATCTACATACATACGCTCATCTTCATCTACTTCTATGTTTAAGTCATCATTTCCCTACAGAATACCATTATCTGCATCTATTTAAATTCTATACCTACATTTACATCTACATTTATGTCATTATTCCCGTACAGAACACCATTATCTGCATCTGTGTAAATTCTACGTCTATATCTACTTATCTACATCTACTTTTACGTCACCAGTTACTCACAGAACACAAGTACCACCATCTACGTAAAAAGCTACAAGTGAGAGAGCGCGCTTGAATAGAATTAAATTAAAGCACACATGCCTATATACTTAGTGCATGTCTTGCCTTAAATTCATGCATGGCAGACGGCACCCTACACAATGAACATGGTTTCCGTTGCAAAGCTAATTCTAAGTTTATCGTCTTGTTTCTCATCGCTTAATTGAACATTCAGTTAATTCTAAATTTATCCTTTTTTTCTCAACGGTAAATTGAACGTTCAATGTATTATAAGGTTATCATTTTGTTTCACATCGCTAAATTTAAAACCCAATAAATTCTAACTCTATCGTTTTGTTTCACATCGCTAAACTAACAATCAAATAAGCTCTAACTTCATCATTTTGTTTCACTTCGATAAATGAAGATCCATTAAAACCATGTAAAACTAACACATACATTCACTCACATACGAGAATACATACCTTAAAACGCACACCCGACTGTACACTCATACATTCCTGTACTCATACCTGAGTATACAGAGACTCATTCAAACCTCACCGTCGCCTGTGACTGTGACTCAATAACCCTAAATGACCCTAAATGACCCTCAATAACCCTGAGGGAAAAATAAAATTAAGTAATAACACACTCTCTGTGCGTGTATTAGCGTGTAGGACAACGTGTGTACGTTTACGAACACCCGTGTGCGTCAACGTCTGTACAGTTTGTTATGATACACACAGTCATGATGTTCAAATGCCTGATTATGAGCTATGTATATGAATTTTGGTCCACGTATGGGAATTTAGATTTATGTATATGAATAATGGTCTTTTAATCATTTGAATTAGACGTACATAGATCGCTGCTTTTACTGGGATTTAGGTTCTGAAATGAATATTATTATGTTGGGGATTAGTTACTTTACAAGTTAGTTGGAATGACCAAATATAATTTAGCACCAGAAACTGATGCTCGGAATACTTCCTGATGCTTAATTATCGTCTAACCATATTACCTAAACATTCTACCATCGTCATCATGGGTGGTATTTTGAAAAAAGCATGAGTTCAAATCATTAAACAATTATCATTATCATCATCCATACGAAAAAGACCAAACATTAATCCACTCGTCTGCCAACACCTCAGAGTTGCCAAAGACCGTAAGTTTTTTCCCAAAAATTTATCAAAAAATGATAAAATTATTGGTCCTGTAGCCAAGTCATCTGAAGAAACTACGCTGCCAGCGGTACCGCTGCGACATCGATTTACAATTGCCAGAAAATGTAGCTCTTGGCAGATGGTCAGCCTTTGTCAGCCCTTGTCAGCCCATGGCAGAACGGCAGCTCTTGTAAGCCCTTGTCAGAATGGCAGCTCTTGTCAGCCCTTGTCAGAATGGCAGCTCTTGTCAGCCCTTGTCAGAACGGCAGCTCTTGTCAGCCCTTGTCAGAATGGCAGCTC
>JACJUY010003188.1:71114-83596 GCA_014220935.1 Platorchestia sp. MABIK | reverse complement strand
AATGTGACTATGTGTTTCTTTTGTATTTTACAGCCTGAAGATGATGTTAGTAACATCGAAACGTTGCCCTTAGAGATTGACAGACTTAGAATTTCAACAATTAAGTATATTTAGCTACAACTATGATTATTATTTACAAATTAATGTTGATATCAAATGTGTGTAAAAGATGTTGGGAATAATGGTGTGCTATGATGACCTAACTATTTATTGAGTGAGATGGGTAAATAAGTATCAGCCATGACGAATAATGCTAGTAGCGACAACATGCAGTTCAATTAAGTGAAGTAATTTGTTTGTTGCAGCCTTACGTGTGTGGTCGGTGCGACAGCGTACTGAAGTGGAAGCCTCCGTCTCACAACTCTGTGGATTTCAAGCTCAAAACTGAGTTTAGGAAAGGAGAAGGGTGAGTGGCTCACATCATGCTGCACTGACCGGATGAAGTGATCGCCTCAGTTCTACTCCACGACGGATCACTTTCAATTTACAACCGGCGACATTTCGAGTATCAGGGATGCAAGCTCACTAGGGGAAGTTCTTGATAAAGTTCAGTTGTTTACATGTTTGTTAGACGGGTGTTTTCAACAATCAGCCTCTATAGTCGTCTTCAAGGCACAACCGGCGATATTTCGAGTTGAGGATACAAGCTTACTTAAGAGAACGCTTGAACCCTTTTGCCTAATCGGCACTTGAATTGCCTAAATTGTTATTTTCTTGTATTTTTTTAAAATCTTTTTCATGCTGATTTCCCTTCAGGTAATTTTGAAAGGGGGACAGAACTATTCATTCTACGGGAATTAGCACTCCTCCAGGAGAAAGATGCGAGTTCCTGTGTTTATGGTTGGGTAGGCTTTCCTTCTGTTGAAGTAAATTTGTTAACATGTTTTGTTCCGGTTTACTACTGTCCCTATTTTGAGCACCTGCTTTTTCCTTCTTCCACTTTTAGCTTGTTTCATTAACTTATTTCCTAACTTGTTTTTGTTCGCTGAGGATCTTGTGGGGGAACACACCTGGTTAGATTCCCAGTTCTCTTAATTCCTTACTTGGTGGTGCTTCCCTTGCTTTTCTCTTTGGACCTATGTCGTGGTTAAGGTGGCTAAAACAAACTTATATCTAGACCCTCAGCGAATACATTCTTGTATATAAGGGAATTAGTGCTCCGAGGAGAAAGATGCGAAGTCCCGAGCTCGAGGTTAGGTAGGCCATCATTTTAATTGAATAGAATTTTTTCTTGGTTTCTTACGGGCCAAGTCTTGCTACAGTTCAGTGCCGTTCTTCTCTTCACAACCTATTACTTCCTTTTTCAACTACATAATGTCCCATAAACTTTTTCAATCAAGCTATTTCGCGGCCCTGGGTGTGGGGATGCACTTTCTGCGATGATTCCTCATTCCCATAATGCCATACTAAATTGTGCCTTCCCATTACCCTCTTTGGAACACCTTTGTTGTTATTACATAGACTTAAACTAACTTATCTTATGTAATCATACCTCTTCATTATTGTGCTGATCAATTATTCGTTTTCTTTTACTGAAGTTATTTTATTGTACTTCATTCTGGATGGGTTCTTTTTTTTCCTCTATGACCCAATGTCTAAAAGGTTTGTTAAAGCAAAAATAGAAACGTTCATATATATACAGGCAGCAAAAATGTTTCATTTTATCAGCAAAATAGAAGAAAACAATTATTTATAACATTTAGATGTTACGGATAGTGAATTAATGTGTATTCAAAGATGATGAATCTCAACATCTCGGTGACCAATTTTAATACCAACATTGACCAGTTCTGATCCATTTTCAGTTCACACTGCCCAATTTTAATTTCAACATTGATCAATTCATATTTTAATGTGGCCCAGTTCTACTTTCAACATGTCCGTATGTACATCAGATCTCGTGGATGAGTAGGTATTCCAAGGTTCACGAGGTAGTTCATCACTGAACCGGAATTTTATTTGCTCACTTGTCCATCCCATTTCATATTTACTTTCATTACTCACTCATCCATTAATAGTGCTTCACTTCATCACATGAACGTATTACCCGACTACATTTCATTTTACGTTGCCTTCCCTCATGAAAAGATAACCTTATTTCTTAATTTAATTTCTTGGAGCAACGCGAGTTGGTCACCTCCGTTCATGAAAACATGACCTTATATCTGAATCTCATTTTACGTAGCAACGCAACTGGATCACTTCCCCTCATGAGAAGATGCCCTCATTACTTGCGTGCAGGCTGCTGCCGACCACCGTCGGCCTGCTGTTTGTGGGCGGCCTGAAGGTGCCCTACAGCGAGATCAAGTTCAAGAACATGAAGGAGTACGACAACAAGATCATCGAGTGCAGAATCAACGAGAGGGGCCAGTGGGTCTTCATGAGAGAGCGTCTTGACAAGTCTTTCCCCAACAGTTACCAGACAGCTGATGGTCAGTTTAATTAGGTGTGGTCTGTTGTGTAGGTCTTTAAATCCTTTCTTATCTTAGACCACACCTCAGATGATCAGTTTAGTTCGTCTGTTGTTTGTCGTGCATGTCTTTGGGCCCTTTCCTAACTGATAGCATCCAATTCAAAATTTAGGAAATACTTTTAAAGTGTCGGTGCAGTATCAGTAGCATGGCGCAGTAGTGGGTCTGCGCAGATGCGGAAATATACGACCAAAACTTTATCAATGTACTGTTATTATCAGACCTGTTACCTCACTTTCTGCGCTCATCTTCTGACAACTATCCGAATTGTTCCACAGGTTTTTAACTAGGGATGGCAAACAGACAGTTAATTTCGATTTAATGGTCGGTTTAACTAATCTGGAGGAATAAGCTGTGGTCTATAAAAGAAATTCACAACAGATTAACTGTTGAACAAAACAATCCTAGGTAGAATTTTTCGTTATTTGGCTTTTTAGGTAGAATTTTTGGCCGTGACGTTCATGAACAGCAAAACGATGGACTGCGATGTGCAGTTGTCATCTTCTGTTCTTGGTCTATCATTTTCGCCGAAGCATTCACGATTCCAGCCTCCCAAGTATAGCCTCTGCACTTGCCAGCCTATGTATGTATTTGTAATTACTTTCCAATGCATGCTGTGCCTGCACCGTAGTCAACATGCCGTCCTTGTAAGTTAACGCGTTCACGAGTTTGCTACGGTCGGTTTCGTTAAGTTGGAAGAAGTAGAATTGAAAAGCCATCTTTACTGCTTGATTACATTCTTATCCTTTCTAACAAGCGAAAATAATATAATTGCTCGATAACATTTAACTTGCATGACACAGTCCAATTTAAGTGAAGGTAGTGAAGTCAGTGAAATGGTAGCCATTGTTCCTGGTTCGTAAATAAGGAATTTTCCAATTGGTACACATACGCACCAATACGTAGTGAACGTTGTTAACTTCTCTGCTTGACATTCCTCCGACTAAAATTTTAATATTCGAGTACCTATAGTTTTTATAAGGTGCTGAATTAGGATGACCGAATTAGAATGAAAATATAACCGTGGTACTTGTGATCATTCAAACGTTTTTCAAGGATCATTCTGGTCAAGCCATTGTAATAGTGGGCGATAGTTTATGTTGACCTTAATTTTCATTGCGCATAAATTGCATTCACCATAATTTGTGCTGTCCTTGATTTGGATTGACCATAATGTATTCAGCATAATTTACATTGACCCTAATATACCTATATTGAGCATATTTTGCATTAATCCTGTTTGCTCTGCCCTGCCTAGCCGTGATAAAAACCATCAGGGAGCCTGTGACGGAGGAATACCTGCTAGGCTTCATTGCCCAAAGCGGCTACCGCAAGCCTGACAACGTGCTCATGCCGCCCCCCGCACCTGGGGCCAGACCCCTCCACTCCGGCCACAACCCCCGTCCCCATTTCTCCAACAACAACCAATTTCCTAGCGGCCCCAGCAACCATCAACAATTTCCCAGCGGCCCCAGCAACCACCACCAGTTTCCCAGCGGCCCCAGCAACCACCACCAGTTTCCCGCAGGCCACGACAATGGCGTGTCCCGCAGCACCAACAGCCTCCACCACAGCTCTGTGGGCAGCAACGGAGTCTCCGCAGACGCGGCCAGCAGCAGCAGCAGCAGATCTCACAGAAGCGCTCCACACCACCGCCTGCCCTCTACGTCCGGCAGTAGGCCTTCGTCTGGCGACCGCCGCCTTAGGATGCCTGCTGACGACGATGACGACGACGACCTCGAGTCCCTCATGCCGAGGGACTGGCACGGTCCACACACCACGTCACCGACGCTCGAGTTCGACTCGTACGACAAACAGGACGGTGGCCGACATGACGAGGTCGAGGAAGGCAGCAGTGACGATGAACAGCTTCCTACTAAAAGACGACGGTTCTCTTGAGAAGTCTCTTTAAGCGTTTCAAAAGCGCGTGTTAGCCTGTGATGTTAGATAGGGATCAGCTAGTAACTCGACAGCCCGTAAATGACCCGACCCTAGTTTTAAGCCACAATTCTGCCCCATTTATGCTTAAGAGTTCGAAATTTTCGATGTTCCTGCTTTGTAAGTAATGAAACTCAGTGTGTTGTTCTTCGGAAACTAATGCAGCCTTGAGTTTGTGATCCCATATTTTCTCCACTGATATTTGATGCTTTGCTCCTTATTGATATTTAGAGCTGTTTTTTGAACACTTCACGTAGTAATTTTTGGACACAAAATGTGTGACGCTGTTTCTCGGAATGAGTTATTTTGTTACTAAGCACACTGTTGCTAGCTCGAAAGGGGAGGAAACATTCAGACATGACTGTCTGTTAAGATAGAACTTGTATACGAATATGATTTGACATGTTTTCAGGTCCACTGTTTAGGAAGAAAGTCAGTCAAACGTTACTCCAGCATCTTGTTTCTTGGATGCAAAGGAGGAGATCAATAACAGGTCTGTGAAATACAGAAGTGCGAACTTGTCTTGCAATAAAATTATTCCAAGATCTGTGCAGTCTCTCGAGGAATTGAGGCCCACCTGTCCGGTTCGCTAGGCACACTTAGTCAGACGTGTGCCTGCCTCTCGGAGGTAGAAGTAGCTTGTTACATTGTCTGCTGCTCGAAGTGAAGTTAATTCTGTTGTTGCACTCCCAGGTGTCCCTGCAAACTTTTCTCGCTGTGTGAAGGTGCCCAATGGGAATATTTCAATTACTGACCGCTTCTCCTCTCTGTTCTTTTGCCAGAAGTTGGAGGTTTAGAGGCCTTGCAGCCGTCTGTTTCTCTCTGCCCCAATAAAACATCAGGATTGCCTCATTGAGTGTACAGAAATGATCTACTCTTTGAATATTTTGGTCATCAAATGCCCGTTATTTGGGATACCGAATGTCAAATATTTTGCATACCTAAAATCAGATTTAAGAGATACTTGGGAGTATCATAATTATGTTGGGAGGTTTTAGCGCAAATTGGGTAATCGGTCAAACGTATGACTATACCCACAATTACCTACGACTTTAGACTAGGTCGAACCCATCCATGGTCAATACTTTGAAACACCGCAGTCCTCTCGGGCCCCACTTTAGTCGCTGCCTTTACACTTCGCTGTGAAATGATTGGGGTTACCCCAATCCTGAATATTTTTTAATATCTTTCTCTGCTTGATGTTTTTTGCGTGATGATAAATCTCTTATTTAAATGGACTGTACTTGATAGTAATTATTTTGTCTTGCTCATTTGTTATTTACTGGACGGACGTGCGCGACGTTTTGGACTCTTTGTATTGCTTTTTCCCTTGAGGAAATGCCTGTTAATATGTAGATATTCTTGAAAGTGCACTCATAGACCTATTTTTAGCGTGTACATATTTGTACAGATGCCCAGGATGTTTGTGAACTAGCTTAGGAAATAGGTTGAATGATATATCTACTGCTGTATTCAAGTTACGTCAGCATATTTCAAGAACCTGTTTGGAATTCTAGGACGCCTGCATGACGAACTACGAAGATGGTGTTCACGTATTAAATTTCCTCCTTGCTACGTTGTTCCATTTTATTACTAGCTGCTTCTACCCGAGGCGGTAGCAGCTTCAGTCTTCATTCTTGGAGAGGGGAATTAGGTGTTGAGGTGTTTGGTGATCTCGGCCTGTACTGCGAACTCTGCCACTCAGAATATGGTCAATTATATTACTGCTGTGGCGAGCTAGTACACACGCACTGGGATGCCACTTTACAAGTCAACTTTATTTAGAACTTTCTACCAAATCTTGTACTAAGGATTTTATGTTTGAATGTATTTAGCAATATTGTAAACGTGAACACTGCGACCTAACGTTCTCGACGTGTGCACTTGTTGGTTACTTGGTTGTTGGGGAAATTTCTCCCTCCCTGCTTCTATTTTTTAGTATCAATTAAATGATAATGGTTGAGCTGTTACAAATATGCGCTCGCTGTTTTATTTCAGTACCGTTTTTTAAACGTATAGTGCCTCTTTCGAACGCGCCTCATGTCTTCCTTATGGAGGTATCATGTAGAAAAAGTACGCCCTAAGTTTTACTGAGGTGACTCTATGTTAGTCGATTTCTGGTGCCCTCGTCTAGGAAATGGAAGGGTTTAGGGCGTCGGTAGCATTGTTGATGCGTTGCTCGGGGCTCATATCCTAGTGACCTGCCACAAAATAAGCAGTTTACCTGTCGCTGGTGTGGGTGTTGTATCTTGTGGGGAATTTAGATCTGCTTGGTGAGGAACCTCAAGACCAAGTTTGTTTACTTCATGCTTGAAGTTCTCCTTGAGTGAAGATACTTCCTGCAACTTTGCTGGTACTGGGGTACACAAATTCTAATCCTCAATGGTTTTTCACTTCAAACGAACCAATTTTTAGCGGCTCCTCGAGTGTTGCCACTATTCAATTGGGAAAATAATTCAACACCCTACTTTCACTGCTCAACACTCTGCTCTCTAGGATTTTTTTCCATATCCCCTCCAGTGTCTTGGGAATTTAGCACTTTTGTCTGGACGATTAGGGTTCATGTCGCTTGGGAAGGACATGCCAAATGTATCTCAGCTAGAGCGATCCGAACGAGAAGTGACTGTGAGATTGCTGTGGGTTTCAGTTTTCTCTCCAGGTGGACATTGGTTTTGAAAGAGAATACTTCTATTGTATCTATAGGAAGTAGCGCTCCCTTGGGGAATATGTGTGGTCCCGAGCCAAGGTTAAGTAGGCCTTCCTTTTGTTGAAATAGAATAGGTTTTTTGTTTTTTTACGGATCATCTTTTTTCGGTTCTCTGCTGTTATGTTTTTCGGCACTTACTGCCTTCTTCTTCAACTTTGATCTTGTTTAATGAACTTCTTTCTCAACTTAGTGTTTCTGTGCACCTTATGCATAGATTCCGCGTTCCTGTAAGTCCGTGCTAAATGATGCCTTCCTCCTTTTCTTTGGAACGCCTTTGCTCTGAGCACTATATCTAATCTTGGTCTTGTTTTCTCTACTCTTCTTCTGTTCGGGAGACTGACGTATTGTGGCATGTCTTACATCAGCACTCTCGTTTCTGTTGGAGCTGCAATTGTTTACCGCTACGAGTTGTTGGATATTTCTTGTTCTTGAGTTTTCGTTTGCTTAGACCTGGGTTTGGTCCCTCAGTTGAATACATGTATATATTTTAATCGTAAAAATAATAATAATCACAAATGACATGGAAATCGTTTCCCTGAAATCCGCTTCAAACATCGGGTGCATGAAAATCGAATTGAAGAGTGAAGAAAGTCAGTTTGATTACTCCTACATTTGTGCTGTTGTATATATGTGAAAATACCTATTAGTTGTGAACGAGTCAGAGCAGCTGCGCATATATCATGTTCATGCAGAGTACGTGCTGGAAAGCGCGTGGTCCTCCGTCGAGGCGTGTCTTTTAGTTATGTTATTTTGCCGGACTCCTTGGATGAATTGTGTTCTGCTTCGGAGTGATCTTATCCGTCCTGAAACTGTTTTGATGTGACACGATGAAGCTTCCTGCAGCGGTGACGTGAGAAATCATTTCATGAAGCTTATTGGCCTCATTTACTTGTTTACGTACCTGAAATTAATCGTTTGGGGCATTTCGGGTTTTGTACAGCTCCTGCGTCAGAATGAATAGAAATTTAGAATGAAAAAATAGCTTGTTACTCACCGCATAATTGTTGAAGGAATCATGCTATCCTTGTCACTGCAATTTTATTTATTTATATTCGTCTTTCTACTCATTGTCACACGGAGGGTAATAGCAAAATTTTTCTGTAATTAGCGCTTTTGGGGGAATATCTTAGGTCCCGAGCTGAATGTAAGGTCTGTTCCGTCTGTTAAAGTTTCAGAAGATTTTTGTTGTGGTGCGGACCGACTTTTTCCCAACTCGACTCACTGCTGTCCTTTTCATAACACCTATTATTTTCCAACTCGATTCACTGCTGTCCTTTTCATAGCACCTATTATTTTCCAGCTCGACTCACTGCTGTCCTTTTCATAGCACCTATTATTTTCCAGCTCGATTCACTGCTGTCTTTTTCAGCGCACCTATTATTTTCTCCCACAACTTTTACCTTTTTTCATAGCTTGCTTTCTGACTTGCTGTTTCTATACGCGGGTTGTGGGGTCGCGCTTTTTGCAAGATTCCTCATTTTAAAGTCCGTACTAAGTAATCGTTCTTTTTGCTTTCTTGAGGTCCCCTTCGTTGTTGTAGCTAGGGAGTCTCAAGCTAATGTAATTATATTAAAAATGTTCTGTTGAACCAGTACTCGGAACTTTCGAATGAGTGGCTTGATTTTACATTGCTCGTATCTTTAGGAATGTGTTCGATTTTGTTGTTCTGTTTGTTACCAAGCGTTGATGAAAAACAGTGAGATTAGCTCGAAAACTGCGATAATAAGCTCTTATGGTGTTTTAGAGCGGATGATCACTAAAGATGGTTGTGAGAATTCGTTGTTGTGTTATCCATACTCGGAGACCTCTTATTTTTATCAGAATGTGTCGCACAAGACGGGATTTACAGGAAAGCTTTTGATTTGTAATATTTGAGTTAATTCTCCTGCCGAAACACCTGTGTTGCGCTCACGGTTTAAACCTCTATGCTTCCGCTGCTATTTTACGTCCTTTAAACAGGCTCAGACAATCTCCATTTAAGATACACCGTCGCGTATTCCTATTTTTTTGCCATTGTCTTGTATAATGGAATGCTTCTGGGATCTGATTCTACGTGTGCATTTTTCTTGCGTTTTAGACGCATTTGGTACGATAATTTATCGCTGTTAGTTGTAAGTCTTGTATACAGTTTTGTTGTGGTGTAAATATGCCGTAGCGAATAGGAAAAGGTAAAGCGCCTTACCGTAGTGCGGATACCGATCGCTGTTTTATACATTGCAAATCAAAAATATCTCCGAGTGAGTCTCTTATTTTCCTCTCACGGTGATGATCATGAACGGGGCGCTGCCGTATTGATCCACAGGACAAAACCGCATCACCGGATTGACTTGCGTACCACATTGCAAGCAGTAGCACTACGTATTAATCTGCACCGAACATACACCACATGCTCGGTCTATTTACCTCACATAAATATGCAACACCAAGAAGTTGAAAATTTGATCTCCCTGCTACCTACCCCGTATATTATAATTGGGGATTTCAACGCTCGAAACCAACTTTGGAATGACAACGTGGTAAATGATAAAGGACAACTCATGGAAAGAATAGTAAGAGAAAATAATATCTGTATCATAAACGACGGACATCTCACGCATTTTCACAGGCAGACGGGAACCCTCTCTGTCATTGATTTAACACTGTGCTCTCCTGACTGCTATCTAGATTTTAAGTACCATGTTAATGAAAGCCTGTATGACAGCGATCACTACCCTATCCATCTTGATTCTGTTCACCCTCAAAACATGCAAGCCAGATATGAACGCTATGATCTTAACAAAGGAAATTGGGCACTGTTTAACAGACTGACTCAGTTGTCTAGTGAAGATGCCGATCAGCTGAATCGAAAGAATGTTGAGGATCACACAGCTACCTTGACCAACATCCTACAGCAAGCAGCTGATTTATCCATACCTCGCAAGAGTGGCTCTCTACCGCGACCTCCGGTACCGTGGTGGAACTCCGAGTGTGAAATGGCGAAACGAGAGCGTACACGAGCGGAAAGAGCATTGAAACGAAGCAACAATGTGTATAACAGAATCCGATACAATAGAGCAAAGTCGATCTGCCGGAAGACCTTCTTGGTCAGTAAACAATCATCCTGGAAAGCTTTTATCAGTAACATAAATACTAAAACTAGCTTATATTTAGTATGGAAAAAGGTCCAAAAACTGTCCGGAAAATTCAAATTGACCCCTACCCCAAAGCTGAGAGACCTCCTTACGAACCCGAAGCATTATTAGAAGCTGCGGAGGTGCTGGCGGAACACTTCTGGTCGGTGAGTGATTACTCAACTGCCAACGCATCTTTCACGCGCTACAAGGAAAGGTGGGAAGGAAGACCGCTGCGTTTGGGGGGAGACAGGGAAGCATACAATAGCCCCTTAACCATGCCAGAACTTGTAACTGCTTTGCGCTCAACCAGCGATAGTTCCGCTGGCCATGATGACATCTCGTACAGCATGATTAAAAAAGCCCACGAAACCTTCCTCCCTGCAGTACTCTCTCTCTTCAACAAAATATGGTCCCAGCAGATGTTTCCAACAACTTGGTCGCTAACGATAATAATAGCAATTTTAAAAGCTGGTAAAGATCCGACATCTCCGAACAGTTACCGCCCTATTGCCCTCACCTCATGTTTAAGCAAGATACTCGAAAAAATTATTAACAGGAGACTAGTCTGGTTTTTGGAATCGACTAGGAATATAGTAAATATTCAATCTGGCGCTTCCGGAAGAACCGAAGTACCACCGACCATTTGGTGACGCTGTCCTCACACATCGCATCGAGTATTGCTTCAAAGAATCATCTTATTGCCGTCTTCTTCGATCTACAGAAAGCGTGTGACACTGCATGGACATACGGAATCCTGCTGAAACGTCAGAAATATGGAATACATGGGCACCTTCTTGCTTTCCTAAACGACTTTATGAACAATAGAAAAATTAGAGTCCGTCTCCAGAATGTCCACCCGTCAACCAAAAGCCTTCGAGGAGGAGTCCCCCAGGGAAGTACCCTCAGATGCGTGTGCTTCCTTATTGCTATAAATGATATCGCTGATAAAATTCCGCAGACTGTCCACCGGCTTCTATACGTAGATGACTTTGTCATCTATGTGTCGGGCAAAAAATCAGAGTGCCTGAAACGACAATTGCAGATTGCAAATCAACCGCCTCACGCAATGGACAGCAACCACTGGATTTCAATTCTCCCCATCCAAAACAGTCACTATGCACTTCTGCTGTGCTCGTGGCTGTCTGAAAGTCTCCCCTGAACTTCAACTGAACAATTCGGTGCTACCGCACGTTGATCAGTTCATGTATCTAGGATTAATCTTTGACTCGAGCCTTACCTGGAGACCTCACATCCAATCCCTCAAGTTATCATGTTCACAATACATAAACTTACTGAAAGTAATATTACATACCCGGTATGGAGCGGATCGGCAAACCATGCTCCGTCTTAATATGGGTCTGCTAAAGCCAAAACTAGATAACGGCTCAGAAGCTTATAGCTCCTGCATGTGTTACCCTAATGAACTCATTACACACTGTGCAAAATTCTGCCCTTCGGGTAGCAACTGGTGCGTTCAAAAGTTCACCTTTCTTATCCCTCCATGCAGAAACCAGAATAAAACCTTTACCGTATTACCTTGAAATCAAGATTGTAAACTACTACCTTAGACTGCTCGCCGATCCTGCTCAACACATTCTCTCAAAAATTCGCTGAGCGTCGGGACGCCTGCATACAAACGAAAGAAATCCCATACCATTTTATGTACGCCTGCAAACGATACTAAGGAACTATGAAATCTCACTGGAGTGCGTGGCTCCGGAGAGCGTCCTCCCCATTGCGCCGTGGGTCTCTCCCCCCTTGGCTGTGTGCAGTGAACTGGCTGCCCTGCATAAACGACAGCTTGGAGCAGCCCCATCCAGAGCCCTCTTCCTCGATCACTTCGTAGATCACTCTGAAACAGCTGTCTTCTTTACCGATGGGTCCAAAACTGAACATGGCACAGCATATGCAGCCGTCCATGGATTGAACATACTAGCTGTCAAACTCCCTTCAGCGGCCTCGGTGTTCACAGCTGAGTTGTGTGCAATACTGTCCGCGGTGCGCGTATCTCTAGCGGTAGATACGAGTAGGATCAAGAAAATAATAGCGAGGAATAAGGCTTTGAAACTTAACATTATATACTAAAAGCTTTACTTTTAAAATTGAACGTTTCGACTCGTTGAGTCATTCTCAACAAAAGTTCTCTGGAAGAAAATGAAATATATACATATTGAAAATATAAAAAAAAAATAAACGTAAAAGTAAGGAAACAACTAAATAAAAATAAATCAAAACCCTAAACTATTTGCAATG
>JACJUY010003188.1:16354-65042 GCA_014220935.1 Platorchestia sp. MABIK | reverse complement strand
CATTGCAAATAGTTTAGGGTTTTGATTTATTTTTATTTAGTTGTTTCCTTACTTTTACGTTTATTTTTTTATATTTTCAATAAGTAAATATTTTATTTTTTTCCAGAGCACTTTTGTTGAGAATGACTCAACGAGTCGAAACGTTCAATTTTAACAGTAAGGCTTTTAGTATAAAATGTTAAGTTTCAAAGCCTTATTCCTCGCTATTATTTTCTTAGTAAAAATTTGTAAAAATACAAACCGACATGTGCTTCCATACGAGTAGGATCACAATCGTCTCAGACTGTCGTAGCGCCCTACAAAGTCTGATGAAACCCTGCAACACCCACCCGATAATAACGCAGATTTTAATGCTGATGACTGAGATCGGAAAACATTATGCATTGTGCTGGGTGCCTAGCCATGTGGGTGTGGCAGGAAACGAGCGAGCTGACGAGGCTGCACAGATTGCCACCCAACGAGAGCGCCAGATACGCCTCGCGGAGATTTTGCATGTGCCTTTAAAAGACTCGTCCATCAGAACTGGAATCCAGAGTGGAGTGAAGTGACTGAGAACAAACTCCGAGAAATTAAGGACACGACGTAACCCCTTTGGACAAGCTGCTGGACCAACCGTGAGTGGAAGATAAAGCTGTCCCGCCTTCGTATTGGACATACCCTTCTAACACACGAGTATTTAACGAACGGGACTGCACCTTCGCAGTGTCACCAGTGTCAGGTTGCTGTGAGTGTTAAATACATTCTCACCGAGTGCCAACGATATGCTGCACTGAGACGCCGTTACTTCGGTCGGAGTGAGGTGGTGATGGGCGAGTTGCTGGGAGACTCGGGCCCGGCTGAATTGGGGGGAGCCCTCTATAGGTTTCTCCAAGAAACGGACTTATTCTATATAATCTAATCTCGCATTCGTTATAAATTATAAAGACCAAGTAAATTCATAGATGATGCTATTTACAATTTTAGTTTGAATTGTGCTTGAAGTGTAATATACTACAGCGACTCACTGTGCGGATCACTTGTTAGTGGTAACGGTGGTTAAACAAATACAATATTAATAATAATAATTTCCTCTCACGGCTACACCCATTCCTGCGCCCTGGACATTGCACTGCGTCGAATTCGGATGCATCGAAGAGACCGAGGTTTGCTGCGCTATTGGAAGTTGTAGCGTCATTGTGGTACATCAAGTGTATCGAGTGTGGTCACCACGATGGCCTAGAGGTCAAAAGTGCTCGCCGTTCATGCCAAATGGCCGAGGGTGCGAGCCCGGTGTTTTTTTCCGTTCAGAAAAGTAAAAACTTGCCATACTTTCGCACTACACCCATTTTTGTGTTATGGGTACCGGCCAGACAGGAGGTAGACATCATTGCGTGATGGTATTAATTACTTAGCATTTGAAAAAAATTGCGGTGTGGTGTTTCAACCTACTAAAAATAACATTCTTTGAAGTGCTAACGACACCATAAACGTGACGTGTGGGAACATAGAAAACGCAAGTATAGAGTGATGATTGGGGCTAAATAAGATTTCTGAAATAATTGGCGCCCTCGAGGGGGATGCTTGAAAGGTGTTCTGTGGCGTATCATAGAGAATGAGGACTCTTTGGGTACGAACAGAATTCCTTAGCAACATCTTTTACTTTGGGGAACTAGAGCTCCTTGGTGGGAACCTGATGTACGCACTACAGAATCGGCGACACTGATAGTAGTAGTGTGTTGTGCGCTCATATTTGCAGTAGGAAGACCTTCCTTTATTTACTGCTCTTGCGTGCGGGGGGAGGCCAGCGTAGCATGCAGCGACCTCCTGAACGAGTGTCTTCGTTATTCCTTCTTTTCATTCGTCTCAGTGGCCGAGCTGAAGGTTAGGTAGGCCTTCTATTTGTTTAAACAAAACAGTTTTTTGTTGCGTACTTTTTTTCGGCTCACTGCTGTCCTGTTGTTTAGCCTATCTGACTTTCTTCTTTCACTTTCATCTTCTTTTATAATCATTCTCTACTTCTTGCGCGGGAGCACATCTTGTCCATAGATACTGCGTTCCCTTTACTCCGTACTAAATGGTGCCTTCATCCTTCCCCAGGGGTTCAGATCATTTGGAAAATAATCCCGTGCAGTAATAGATGGATCGCCCTTCAATACTGAATTACTATATTTCAAAGAGGCGAAGCCAGTATTCTTCTCTATCACATCGTCAAGTTTGTTTAGAAATTGTTTGTCAGATGATGTTTTCAGGGATTCTTGAACATTGTCAATAATTTCAATCGCAGAAGACAATGGAAGACCCGTGGCTTCCAACTGTTTTATTGACTTGGGCCATATCGAGAATGTTGCGGAGATGAAACTTAATGTGGTTGGTGTTTCTACATCCTGAAGCAGAGCATTAGAGTCTTCAATGCTTTGAGCTTGACTGCTGTCAAACGTGGATATAACTTCACAGATTTTGTCGAAGTTAGTTGCCAAGTATGTCGCTGCTTCAATCTATGTGCCCCATCTGGTCACGACAGGAGAAGGAGGAAGCGGTGAATTGGGGCAATGGTCTCTAAATGTGTCAATTCTGTTGGGTGACCGCACGAATACTTTCTTAACCGATGAAATTAAAGCATTTATGTTTGGGTAATTAGAGCGAACTAGCTCGGCAACCCTGTGTAATGCATGTGCTAAACACGTCATGTGTATCATTTTAGGATACGTGGCTTGCAGTGCATTAATAGCTTTCTTCATGTAAGAAGCAGCGTCAGTTGTAACTATCAGAACGTTGTTATAGTTCACTTGCTGCGGCCAAATGCATCGCAAGGAATCGTGGAAGAATGCAGAAATTATCGGATGGTTCACTCTGTCTAAGATCTGTACATTAGCCAAGTAGCTTTTACATCGTTCTTCGTCAACTCCCAGTATGCCAAATACGAAGCAGACAACGTGTCGTTGGTCCATATCTGTGGTTTAATCTAGAGATACCCATACTTTCTGTCCTTCTGCCTTCTTCCTTAACGTTTTCATTTCATCATCATACACGCGCTGCACATAATACTTTCGGATGGTTGACTGGTCTGGGATGACCTTTCCTGTGAAATTTTTCAAAAACTCCTTGAGTATTACAATGCTCAATTTGTTGAAAGGTATGTCCGCTGCTAAAAATGCCTCACATAGGTCATTGGTGAATTTTTTCTGAGCAATATGGCCAGAGTTTTGACTCTCAGATTCTGCAGGGTTAATATCGACACTTTCAGGGTTCCCGACTCTTCGGGCAGCAGGCCAACAGCAGCCTGTTTTTTATTTCTGTGGTGCGCGGTCCCTAAATGTTGGGTCACAATACACAATTGTGTCACTGAGGTGATATCTGAGAGAAGAGTTCAATTAAGAATAATGCCGTACCTACCAATCACCTTAAAGGTGTCTTAAACTCAATATCATGGTTATCAAGATTTTCGTTTACAAATGTTGATTTAAGGTAAACTTCAGTGTTCCAATAGTTGTTCATCTTTCTTTTCAGAAATTAAATATATTATATATTCCATTTCGCATTAATGAACAGTAGCTTTACAATGAAGACAAAACCATTGCGAATTTCGATGCCACGTGTCAATATTGAATGAAGCTAGTTGTACCTACTTATATCTACTGAACTTCTTGCATTAACTTAATTTCATACGCCACAATAATTACTTTTGGAAGCCTTTAATATGAGGGAAACTTTTGGAGAATACAAAAACTAAGGATATCGGAGTAACCGGCCACCATTATTCGCACTTTTACTTTCTTATTGTCTAATTCGAAGGAGGGTTGGATTTTCGCGGGACTGATCTTTTACTATTTATTTCTTCGTTGAAATGCGACATTGAAACAAAAAAGTATATCATCAAAAATGGCAGCAACCTTCACTTTATCATCCTCATCCAGTTACTAAAGCCGTGTCCCCTCACGGGTGTGGCTGGTGCAAAGAGTAGCTATTATTCGCTCACAACCACGGTGGAGGAAACAAGGTAGGGTCATTTCTATGGGAGAAAATACACCTCTTGTTCGGCTGGCCAGTAGGAAGGCTTTATTTCAAGCAAACTTTATGACGTCACCAAAACGCCATGTCGTTTGGCCAATAGTGGGGCCAGATTTGGTGGTAGCAGTGCTACCAGATGCAATATGAGCGCAGCCATTGGTTCGTTGCCGTGACGTCAGCAAAACCACACAGTCAACGGAAAAAAGACTGTTTTGAACCTACCTTGTTTCCTCTACCATGCTCACCACTCTTGGCTCGTCAGGCTGGACGAGCGTTGCTATACGCAGCACACAACAAAATCTATCATATGAAACATTCATCATTTCTATAGCATCCACTTTCATTTGAAACAATCAAAATCATTTCGTTTATGGGACCTTTAAAACCATATGAACAATTTTTTACAAACTTAGACTTTACCTTTATATTGCAATACTTGCAGAATAATTGACCATCAATGGCAGTAACATCTTTAAATTCCTGTACGTATCTCTCAATTCTTTGAGAAGTTGTCTTGGCAGATTTCGGCATAATTGCCAACACACGAAATAGAGCATACTGTTCAAGTGAATGATCGTAAGCATCTGAAAAACGAGACAAATTATAATTTTACTCCACCACGGTAAGCATAGACATTAGATGACGGCAGCAGACTACGACTGAGCATCCGGTTGCACCCCACCGGCACAAAGTTCAGCAGTCATTCATAAGTGCACCGCACGACCACAGCGCCCTCGCCAACTCAGCATACCCAATGGAATTAAACTCCATTACGTTCTTAGTACAACTTATAATACCTATAAAATGACAGGTAGGTATTAATTTCGTTATTTCTGCACCACACTAGAGTTGCATGTCAAACCAGATTAACATCATATGTCAATGCATATAAATAAATGGTTGGACATTATGTATATAAATTAATGGTGCATATGCATTTTGAGATAATGCATATGCATTTTGAGATAATGCATATGCATTTTAGAAATTGCATATGCATTTTAGAAATTGCATATACATATTTGAAATTGCATATGTATTTTAGAAATTGCATGTGTAATTGACCAATTTTTATGCAATATGCATATATACATTTGCATATACATTTATGCAAGATGCATAATGTCACAGCCCTGGTCATCAGAGATCATGCAATTTTACGACTTGGTGGTTTCACTTAAACTCAAATTTCATTGAAATTTTCATTGAAGATTGCCTTAACTCGGTTGAGGCAGTCATTGCTCATTGAGTAAATACAGTACTTGCGTTGTGTCAGTCTGCGTTTGATTGGAAATTAAAAGAAAGAAGAAAAAAAGAAAACGTTTTTTTCAATAAAGTTGATACATGAAATGTATTACATTGGTTTTTTAGAATATCTTTATATTAAGATTATTAGTTGATATTCCCACATTGGTATCGTAATACCCATTTTAATTGTTGAAACAAATGGTGAGGGAAAGGCCCGAAAAAATGCGTTCCCTTCGTTGCGTTAATTTGAGTTTGACAATGCATATAAATACAAGTAAGTAACAAAACATGATACTAGTGACGCATCGTTGAAAACACTCTCGTTACTGGCACAAAAAAGTTCAACCGAGTTATTAACATGAGATGGATTGTTGTACAATGTGAGCCATAACACTTGCAACACAACTGTAACAACACGAAAAGTTAACTGCCTAAAAAGTGTTGTCATAATATTCTCACGAGCTTGAGAAATGACAAATTGTCACATAAGACTAAGAAGAGCATTTTACGACAGGAATAAAAAAATCAAACACTGATAAAGTTACTACATAAGAAGAATTACGTCGCGTTTTAAGATGTTTCAATACAAAAGGTCGTGAATGGATATAAGTAGGCGGGTGCCATGACGGCCTATGTCAATGATTGTACAAACGACAGAGAGAAAAACATCAAAGTGGATCTCATAGCAAGTTAGTTGATGTTTAATAATGTTTATTTATGAATGCAGTAAAAGAATTGTAAAGATGAACTCAGTGGGGTGAAGGCGCTCGTGACAGTTTCCACGTACATTGACACACGAGCTTTGGCTTTCTTGACACCAGGGAGCGATATTGAAAGTGTTTGTGGAGAAAATATATCCGTACCTACAAGGTCAAATCGGCAGATATTCAAAAATATCTTTTGCAGCGAGCACAATGAAATAGAAGTAAGTTCATTGCCTCCAAGAGCTTACTTTAAATCATTCAACAAATTGATAACATTTTTCATTTAAATGTTTTACAATAATGTAAGGAGGTGACGAGGTAGGTCACGTGACAAGTTTAAAGGTATTTAAAAGATTTTAAAAATACAAATTTAAAAATACTGTATTTATAGGACAAATGTGAGTCGCTTGATTAGCAATTTTACGGAAACTGCTGTTTGAGTATATAAATGTATATATACATATATTTGCACATACACACACGTACCCACATACAAACCCATAACACGCATAGATACATACATCCAAGTGTGTAAATATTCGTATACAAGAAATCGCACTGCATACGCATACTACAAAACAAAAATGTGGTGCATGTGGTATAATGTAGTGAAATAAAGCATAATTTCCGATAGAAATTCGTAACTACCTTTCCAGTATGTAAAAACTGCAGTTTACAATTATTGCGGAGATGCAAGATGACTAGCTATTTTGGTTTTTAATTCTCCCAATGTTTGAGGGATGTTGTTTTTCCCTTTTCCTGAATGTCAGATGAACAGTAGCTGATGAAGATATTATGGTTTCTACTCGGCTTTAGGTTGGTGACGGTGAGGGGGGATGGGATTGCACTATATCAGCATTGCTCTGAGGGAGAAATAAAGAGAATATTTATTGGGCTTTGTGCACGAGAAACCTTTCTTGAATAGGAGTCCAGCCGAGTGTATTTAGAGAGGTGTTGCGTGATCGCTTCTTTCGAATTTGTCTTTGCATTCTACCTTGGCTGCAAAATTCACGCATTTTTGTAACTCTTTTTGAAGATTTTGAGGTATATCTCCCCATACTAGGTTACAATAGTCAATACGTGATAAGATTAAAGATTAAATGGCCTATAATTTAAATTTTTCGTTGAGCATTCTTTTTATACTATGAAAAACAATCAAGTTGCGAAAATTTTATTGTAAGTTTTTTCAACGTGAGATTTGAAGGACATGTTTCCATAGAACTAAATACCTAAATTTTACCTTTTCTGATGGCTCAAATTCATCATTCCCTATACCGTAGGACCAAGATTAGGAAATTTTTTATTGCGTCTTTGAACCCCGAAATAATGAATTGCGTTTTACTCGCATTTAGTTTGAGATCATTTTGGTCATACCATGATTTTAGACTAATCAATAGGGCTTTAGCCTTAATTTGCGTCTGAGGTATTTCCGGTACAGAAGTTGTCATTGCAATTTGAACATCATATGCATACTTGGAGATTCGTCAGATCGGAAGCAGTTGGCTTTAGTTTCATTCCGATTCCGATTGAGTGAGTAGCGTTTGAGCCAACAATGAAGTAGTTTTTCGTTTTCTCTGACGTTTTCATTCACATGGTTTTGAGGAAAGATAATACCGAGGTTCTAAAGAATTATTTTTTTTAGAAAAGTTTGGAGAAACTACCGTTGAAGAAATTTTATCGCAAGGGCTTAATTCGAAACCCGAAGAAATGCAAAGAAGAAATGCTCAAAGACACATAAAAATAGTGAAATGAAGTTTTGTCAATTGTAAAAGGGTATGAGCTAATGACCGCACGATGAGGTTACGTCATGAAGAAATGCGCTCCGGTATCGTAAGATTGTTATCCTTAGTAGAGTAGAACACATGATTATGAAATTATCATTTGATGCAAAAGATCACACTTGCAACTTCAATGAGTATTATCGGGTAGGGAAGAGGAAATTAACAGAGAGCCAATGTGAATCTTTCTAGCACAGTACTTAATGTCTCTGACTTTAAGATTTCGTGCGATCACGACGACGTACTGAGAAAATATGCAGTGCATGCACTTTTCACGACTAGCTCCAAATGTCAAGTCAATGAAAAGTATTCGAATAAGTTTTTGAAAATGTAGCTTCTAGGAAAACTTTGCATAGCAAAAAAGCGAAACACTTCAAATTTTGTAAAGAAGCTTCACGTAACTTTAAGATCCAAGCAACTTATCGAACAATTATTCCCCATGGATAATTCTTCAGAGAGAGAGTGGGCACAAGCTAGCCTTTCCTGTTATTTTGAAGAACTATTCGAGCCAGACTAACAAATAATAGTCCTGCAAATATGACAGAAATTTAATTATTATACGCGAGTAATTACATTGGGCAATTATACTAATTTCATCGGTAATCAAGCTGTAATAACACATGTTTCTTATTTCAAAACACCGGGCAATTCGATTGAATGCACACAACCCTCAAAAGTTTCATAAAAATTGATAGCTGGCAATTTAAGTAAAGAAAATTAACTATTTGGTAAATCCAGCGTTCATCAAAACTCCGCCAAAACAAAAAAAGTAAAGTCCAAAGAATTCTCAAATCGTAGAAATCTTTATATATTCAAAAACCGAATCAAATTTTGTAATGGATGCGTTTAACAATTTTCAAAACAGTCGACACCTCCGTTAATACAACGGCCAAGCTGCTTACGAGATTATCTAAATAAAAGCAAACATTTCCGACGTGATTTAATCCTAGCCTTCTCGAGAGTTCGTTTGATCTATTTCGTTCGCTTGTGCTGGACTCTAAAGAGCTTCTCCCGCACAATTCTATGAATATGGAAACACGTGAAGTATGTACCTGCCGGTGATGGGTGACAATCGTCCGACGCATTGCTCCTGAAAATATTTTTTCAGAGAAAATTTTTTCTTCATAAAAAAGGAAATAACACGGTAAATAGCAAGACATGTACAAAAAAAGGCGGACTGCGCGCTAACAACAAAATAAACACTAAAAACGTACATTATAAAATTAGTCGAATGTATCAATATTTTTGGTGGACCTTATAGAATTGAAGTTTTCAAGTAATTACGAAAAAAATTTTAAAAAATTAGGATAGAAAAATCACTGAAAAATAGTTTAGGCATTCATAAAATCGACAATTTGAAGATGAGAATTAAAAATTTAGCCAAATAATACAAAGAATAGGTGTAGATAATTTAATATCAAGGCTTTGTTGTACGGGAGAGTTTCCAGCCTTAGTACGCATTCATGACGACTCACATTACCATTAAAGTAAAAAGTTTAAGTATTTAGAAAAACTGTTCAAGCAATTAGAACGAGTAATTCCTATTATAAGAACGAGGATTTCAACAGGTTGTTCAAGTTATTTGAAAGAGTGATTAAAATAAACAGAATATACAATTGAAGTTATTATGATGAGTAGTTTTAGTAGATAAACTGAGCTACTCAGGCAATTATCCAAGGCTAACTTTTTCGCCGCCGGCATGCGAGCAGGCGACGAAAAAGTTAGACTGGGTATGAAGGCCAAAAGTCATTGGCCACTATTAAAGAGGACTGTTGAAAACTAAAAAAAATTATGGTGAGAGTTCAAACTTGGCCGAAAAAAATTTAGGCACTATGTGTACTTTTTTATCTATTTTCTATTTAATATTATATTCTTCGGTTTTCACCAAGATTATTTGAAATCACATGGTTTGCTTTTAAGATTTTTTACACGCTTCGAAGGTAACAATCTTACTACAGTGAAGAAAAAGCCGTTACCGCGCTACTAAAGTGTACGAAATGTGATGGAAACGGCGAAATTTGATAACAGCTCTTTTCATCGTTGTCCCAAAATTTGTTAATAAAAATTAACTTTTACCGTTTGCTCAAGTCCTTTAAATAACCTCACAAAATTCTTCAGAAAGAATCAGGATCGAATCTTTCCATGGCATTTTTAAATCTGTAAGTCCCTATTCATCTCCCTCAAATTCTATTGAACCTCTTGAGAAATGAAGTATTTTTGTCGCCAATAAACCATAATTTATCACACAGCATGTAAATAAACACTAATCTCTTATAATATCTTTTACCCCTTGTTTATCTTTAGTCTCATCTTCCTTAACTTCCTCTCCCCCACCTCCACTAACCTCCTCCACTTCCCCCTGCTCCCCCTCCTGTACGGATAATCAGCATCCGATTCATTAGCGCCTTTGTTCCGCGTCTGCGGAAACGTTCAGGTTTGGTCTCTCCCTGATGACAATCTGCAAGATGGAAGAGATTTTCTGGTGCCAGCGCCTCCAGAAAATTATGAACTACTGTGCGCTTCTGATATATTTATTTATTTGTGCGTTCAGACCTGTGAAGATAGCGGGCTGGCTTATTGTAGACAAAATAGCGAGGTCAAACTGCTCCGCATTATTTATTGATGGCTGGCCGAAAGCAATCTTATCAGCTGCTGAACTCTGGCTGCGAGTTGCCGTGGGTTTTCGACCTTGGCAACAAATGGGATCGTAGTTTCGTGAGGGTAAATGCGCGCTATCGATAATCTTCAGAACAAATGATGTAGAAAAATTAGCGCCTGAAATAGCGGGTGTAATTGAATGAAAATCACTGTCTTGTGACGTGAATTTTATTAAGGGGAAAAACTAAATTTTATATTCGCATATTGACAACCAGTTCTCCCAATTCTACCTGTAATTGTCATGCTTGACTTATTCATAATATCATAATTTGTACAATATCAAGAAAATGAGTGGTCTTAATCTTCACGAGCAGTCGTACGCAGTATAAAATAAAAATCAAAACAAAAAATATTGGTGGAAATATCTATTAAAAATGGAATATCTTTTTACTCGACTGAGGGCAATTTCAACGAAAGAAAGACATTCTTTACTGGTGCAATTGAAATTATTGGAGAAATATTTAGAAGTGCTGTGGATAAAGTACATCACTCTGATAAAACTTACAGGACTTCCGCGCCAAAATCGGCTTCGAAAATCGAAGTTTTGAGTAAAAATGAACTTTGAATGGAAGTTGAAGAACTCCGCTGTGTTCAGTAGGTCGATCAGAACACAGTTTTGACCACGCCTTGAGATTTCATACGCCATTTTATGCATGTTATTTTCCTGGTTATCCGGCATTAAATATCATTGCTCAACAAAGCTGCCAATTGCAGTACAATAATGACAGTTATTGGTATTAGAGATACAGGCAATACTGATTTTGAATCGCCCTTGCTGAATTAGAAAGTTCTACGCAGAGGACTGAAGTGCCCTTTGTGATCGCTCACGAAACTGATTATGGTAATTCGACCACTTGCTCTTGTTCACATCGACTTCGGCAGACCTTCACTGCAGGAATGCCTGATGCGTCGAGCTGCGTTGCAAAAACAACGATGGGAGGCAGGAGTCGCAGGCAAAGTTTACGTCTGTCTGATACGAGCGTTTTTGTCGCTGCTTTTGAAGATGAACTCACCGACATAGCCGCTACGGACGATTGGAGCTTGTGACTCTCTCGTGAACATCGCGCTCTTCTTTCTTTTTCTGGCGCTCCTTGGAGTTCCAGCTTCATGCGTGTGCTGCTCCAACACGTAACGCAATTCATGTTCCTTAGTGACGTTTGAAATGTTGAAAATATTTGAAAGATAAATGTGCTACACGCATGTAAATTGTTAGAAATGAGACACAAAAATAAAATTACCATCTCCAAGTCGTCAATGGATCAGCACTGAGGGGCACGTCACCGGCGAGAGTCAATGCGACCAATTCGGTGAGGAATTAGTTCTAAAGTAAAGCTCAGAAAATCATTTGGTTAAATTATGTATCTAACTAAGAAGCAATTCAGCTTATAAGACAAGTGCAATATGCGCTATTAAGAAATATAGATTTGGGCACCTGAGTAGGCTGTGTTTTAAGAAATTTTTCGGCAGCAGTCAAAGTTTCCTTTGTTGAAATTTGAATATCATGCCCTCATTTTTCATTTTTCACTTCAGATTAAAATTTTTGCATACTGTAACTCAAATTTGTATGACGCATATAATAATACCACGCGCGTAAATTTAGCGTCATTGGAAAACGTACGTACAAAAAAATTAAAAACCTTTCACCAACCGAAAAAATCTAACAAGTTATTTTATTTTGCGCTGTTTCAATTATTCTCGTGAAAGCGTTTTGAAACATTTGTAAGTAACCTAATTTTGGTAAGCCTCAAAAGAATTGAAAAGTGAATTATAGTGAGCTCCGCGATGGGAAAATGTCGTTTGGCGGTCTGATTCTCAAAATACTTAGACTATTTGAATTAATATCAACGTTCCTTTCAAATAAACCGAAAATTTTACTTCTTAAGTTTTAGAAAATTTTGAGGAATGTCAAAACTCTTGGCACCTATTTTGGCTCAGGACTTTTTTTCAGCGGTGTTTTTGATCCTTATTTTATAAAATACGTTTTGCAACATGTAAAGCTATTCATAAATAACATTTACTAGTGACTAGCTGGTCATTATGTATTCGTATAAGCGCAAAATGTACTGGGATTGGAAGCTAAGTAATAATTCACCGGAAGACACATTGGAAGCAGTGGTTTGAAAAGCAAGATTGATACCGTCCACGTATTTGAAAAGCAAGATTGATACCGTCCGCGTATTTGAAATGCAGGATTGATACCGTCCGCGTATTTGAAAAGCAGGATTGATACCGTCCGCGCATTTCGCTTCGCTCGTAGCGAACACGTTGAACGGAACCTGCCTCGAATGAGTTGGACCAATTCCGAGTTAGATTTATACCAACACCGTATTAGCTGTAGCACCGCCGTAGTAGCTGTAGCACCACCGTAGTAGCAGTAGCACCACCGTAGTAGCTGCAGCAGCACCGTAGTAGCAGTAGCAGCTCCGCTAACAACGCGGCTGCCGTAGAGCATCACTGCAGCGATGAACGTGCACGCGAGGCAAGGATGCGGGTGAAGTAGGGGTGAGCAGGACGCCAAATCCTTGAGTTGCAGGTACAACTGCTGCGCGTGTGTCATTAGAGACTTCGTGCCTCATCCTAACGTACTAAATATAAGAGAAAGTGTTCCTATTTGAGGTAAACTTTGTTGTAAATGAACGTTAGTGTAACGTCCCGTGGGTGTCAGCACAGGGTTTGTGTTTGTTTGAAAGTATCATACATCATGGTAATAACGAATTTATTCCCGTACTCGAAAGCGGGCAATTAGTTGTGGGATTGATTAGTATTTCCCCAAATGAAGCATTGTCCTTCCCGTTATTATCATTTTTTAAAATTTATGCCTAAGAAGTTTTGAGGTTCAAAACTAATATTTAACGTACCATGTACGTTTTATTCGCAAACGATCCGTATTGGGCTTCGACAGAAGAATTTCAAATTTTTACATGCTCTTTAACGAAGGGAGACATCATTAATGATGTATTCCTAAGACAAACTTCCCTCGAGATGAAGGGATATTATTATTTCACATTTTATACCACGCAACGCTCAATTAAGAACACCCTGCGATGCAGGATACGATCATAGCGATGTTTTCAAAAAATTAACGTCATGCAGACTAGCAAATTCAGTTCCAAGAAGTCACTAGTCACAAAAGTCGATGTTATCTTCCATGGATCAAGAGAAATAATAAAACGCATTAGCTTGAAACCGATTTAACGGGCGCAGAAACACGGAATACATGAATTTTATCTCTAAATATTAAACTTACGGAGAAGAACACATCATAAATCAATTAGTTCCGGTACATCATGTGCCCTAATTCCAATTACTAAGAACACGCTCCACACGTCGCGCTCTCGATGAATTGCCCAGGTTATAGAGACTAGGATAGTGAAGCTTGAGCAGGGATGCGCTCGGGTGTTGTGGCACTTATGGGCAGCGCGATACCGTCCGAGTGGTGTCCTTTGTGGGTAGTTATGCTCTCTATCGGGGGTTGGTAGCCTTCCAGTGTATGCAGTGCGAGGCTATTGGGGGCGATATGATGGGGTGATGGTGGTGTGTCTTGTATAATTTGAGGCAATCACGAGGAGAGTTGATGGGGGTGATACCGGTGCACTTTATATAATACAAGGTTATCATGGGGAAATTTGATGAGGGTGTTAGCGGTGTATTTCTTGCTACACAAAGCAATCATGCATGCATAATTTGTCCAAAAAAGGCTCCCTCAAATTTTTTCTCCTGCTTTGGTGTTCGTGGACGGTACTATCGCCCGAAAGTAAAAAGGTAAGACCATATTATGAGAGCTGCTTCTCAATACATGTTTATTAGTACTGTGTTGTCCTATTAATGTTATTATCATTTGGGGTCGGCTACTTCTGCAATCAATTGTTTAGTCGTTTGAATTTAGTTTATAGAGTTGAGTTTGTGTTCGTAATGTGCAAGAAAATTTGAAAAAAGTCCAGACTTACAATCTGCTTCAAAAATGCCTACATGAAGCAAATGCATGAAGCCTTCAATTTTATTCTGGAGTTGTTGTTTAAAATAATACTTTTTTCGGAGAAGTTTGAGGGGGAGATTGTCCCATGCATCAATTTTTGAATGCTTATAGTTTCCCTATTAACATTCTTATCTCAAGAGCTCAGTTTTAGCTCGCATTTTGTTATCAGCCCCTTTGATTTAAATTCAAAACATTATGCTTCTCTTAATCATGTAACAAATAAGCTAGAAACCTCACCGGCATAGCATCAGCCCTTCGATCCGTCTTAGTCTGAATCCAATCTTGTTTTTAATCAAGATACGTCGATCAGTCACTGATGAGCCCCAATTAATCAGAGAACTTTGTTTGGGACGGGCCCGGTGCTGCCGCCTGGGGGTAATTTGCCTAAAAAGCAACATAGCACCTTCCTCCAGAGCAGCCAGCGGTGGTAATAGATTCGCAGACCCGAAGCGCGAATCTGCACCCTTAATTTTTGCAGGATGCCTTCACGTACGTCTGGCACCAGGCGCGCCCTGGAGGGCGGCATGAGCACGGCTTTGTTTATTGAGAACGGAAAATTGAACATTTTTTCCTGTATTCAAAACATAAGATGGGAAACATTTCAAAAATTTAAATATTCTCAAATATTCCATACATTTTAGAACAAGTTTCGAATTACTCGTGACTAAATAATGAAATGCGATGATGGGATCCTCGGTGGAAACAGTCCTTGTTTAAATCTGGCAGAAAATTTGGGTGACTTTCCCAGCCAAGGGAAACCAACCGTCAAACATAGACGTGACAGAATTAACTAACTCTTCTTTTCCTGATATTTTATGAGAGTAAGCATTTATTTTTTTAATTTTACTGCGTTGTTTTGTTGTGAGTAAACATCTGGCTTAGTTATCGAATAGCACCGTCTATGCGATGGTGACGAATTGATTAGCAAGACAAAATATGATCCCCTTATAATGATGAATTGGCTGAAGAGACATTTATTAAAAAGATTACCTGTAATAATCATCAATTAAATAGAGAGTTTTTCGTCACTAATTAAAAATCAGCAAGTTGTTGAGCTACTAAATACACCATTTTAAAACCACGAAGGAATTTAAATAATAACAATTTATTTCCAAAGATAATACGGTAATAAAATCATAACTCAAAACCATTTCAATGAACAAGTAGATGTATAATTACTCGTGAGCCTAACTAAGTTCAGTGATTTCAAAGCCCTTACGTTTTGAACAAGCGAATAGAGAAGCGAAAACCATTTCTTAGCATCTAGATTTAACATATGCCATACAAAACTTTCCCAGCTCCATTACAGCTTTTCTTACGGATGTTGGAAGGCGTCGAGTTCTGGGCCTAAATTCCAATCAAGTGGATACTATTTTGAAATTGGGTTTCGTTAATTAGGGAAGTACGAATTTACTTCGATTACTAGTTAGATAATCGTGTTGGCAGTTTGAGGAAAAGCTGATCCTTTAAGATCTGAATAGCATTTATCATTCAAAAGGTAATACACGAAATTACACACAGAAAACTGATAAAGATGTGAGAGCTTAATTAAGGATTTTTAGCTGTTTGAATGAGTAATTTGTATGGAGACTGGATTTAAGTTTCTCCTCGCTCCTATCGCTGTTTTGTTGTGTTGAAGGTTTTTTTATTTTATTTTTCTCATTCTCATGCTGTGCTTCTATTCCGCAATACAGTTTTTGCTCTATTGAGAACTTTAATTTATTTGAACATTTAGCTCAAGGATACGAAATATGCCAATAGAAATTCAGGCTCTCATCAGTGATCATTCTTAGCAATTTGAATGAAAACTCGCATGTTCTCTCCTTCTTACCGTCAATGATTTTGGCGAGTGAAAGGGATGCATTTTGCTCAAAGTAGAATAGAATATGTTCGGTTTTATGGACATTGATGTGGATTTCGTTTGATTTAAGTCTCTTCTAATCTTTTTCATGCTCACTGTTTATTCTGTTTTCGGTTCTATCATAGTTTTTACTTGGAATGATACAAGAGAGAGAGTACTATCAAATACTATATACTACAATAGAAATATTAATCACATAAAGTAATCAATTCAAAATTTTTTATTCTGTTATACGACTTATCTTATCCGACTTATACATCTTAAGTCTGCTCCAAATCGCTCTCTTGAATATACTGTTCCCATCTGTCACATATTAACTTTTTGTAAAAAATTTAGCATCGAATCATGATCAGTTTTGTATGCCCCTAGGTTGCGTAAATTTGGTTAAACATAACTGTACACCATTAAATAGCTTTGATGATAGGATGCCCTAGAAGTCGCTGAACTTATTCTGGCCCACAAGTAGCTATACTCAAATGTGTTCATTTTTCTAACTTGAGATGCAATCTATTGCTGTAACACTTGTGGTTAGTAAATTGTTTAAATCTTTTAAATTGTCTAAAAGGAAAAGTTATAACTCAAAGGCTGAGGTACAGTTAACAATATCCCAGACGAATGTCAAATACAGAAGAGGTCCCAAAACTGAACTTTACGCAACGGACATCATAACTAATATCAAAAAATTGCAAAAGAGAGTTGCTAATTGCAAAAAAATTGCTTGGATTCTTCAGGTATAATTTAAACCACGTACGACCAACTCTTCTGAAGCCGTAGCATTGGAGTTTCGAAAGTACATAAGTCGTATTTTTCAAAAGACTTAAATGATATGCGAGAGTAGAGAAACAGGGATAGAATGAAATACCTGCAGGTAATCACTTTGTCGATTTTGGAATTTAAGCCCAAAAGCCCATATTGCACGACCAAGCCCTTCTTCCCAGCCAACGAGGCTTGGGTCAAGTTAGGTGCTCCCAGCCTGCTCTACCAAGTCGTTAATAATGGCAGTCAATGTTGATTTTTAAATTTAAAACCAAACTGAAAATCAAAAAGAAGTGATTTTCGACTGAAAAGAATTACAATGGCTTGCGTTGTTGATTTTTAAATCCAAAGCCAAACTGGTAATCAAGGAGAAGTAGTTTTCGCTCAAAGTAAGAGTACACCTCCTTGTGCGCAATTTGTCGAATGTTCTGCTCAAAATTAGCAGGATAGAAACTGGTACATAATTATTGTTAACATTGGCTTTCTCAGTTTAATTCGGAGTGGAAGTTACTCGGGCAATTTTTAGACAGTCTGGGAAAAACACTAAAGAAAGGGAATGACTAATTAAGTCAAAAAGGTCCGGCGACATTAAAACAGTTACATGTTTAATGTATTTTAGTGTAATCAATTTAAATTCATTTGATTTATTTTCAAATTGTTCACTCAGTTCCAGATAAACCAGATGGCTTTGCAGACTGTCTGCTGAATCATTAATTCTGTAATAACGCAGATGGTTCAGAAGGTTAATTATCTGCTGTACAACATTTTTGTAGCTTAGGATTCCTCAAAGACTTGAAACAAGAATACGCGGATACTTCTGACAACCCAATGTAGTGGCGAAGTACGGTAACGTCATTTACTGAATGTGATGAGTTGTTTGCATTTTGATTAGATTGAAGCGATTTTGCTATCTTTGTCTGCGAAAACTTCGTGTCATTAGGAAACAACAATAAATTAAATGAAAAAAACCGTCAAAATGATCCCAGGAAACGTTTGCATTGGGAATAATACGTGATAAAAAAGACGGAAAAAAGGAACAAAAAATTATAGAAAAAACGGAAGAAAAATGAGAGAATAGACATAGAATACGACAAAAAATCTAAAACCCCATGAAACTGGGTAAAAAAGCGATCAAAATGGCCCAAAGTGGCCCTAAAATACGCTTGGTTTCAACCCTTGGCAAGCCCATATTGCACGACTAAGCCCTTCTTCCCATCCGACGCGGCTTGGGTCAAGCTAGGTGCTCCCAGCCTGCTCTACCAAGTCATTAATAATGGCAGTCAAGCGTTAATTGCAAATCTCCCCCCGCTGAATAATCATGCTTGACATTTGCATATGGCACCCTCCACAGCGGGGGGCGGGGAGATTGTGAGGGGTGGCTAGGTTCATTGAGACTCTTTCAGTGAGGCATTCCTTTGTTGGTGGAATAATGAAGTTATCGGTTGTGTTGAAATCTCCTAGCATTTGCCTTCAACATTCGACAATATTCAAGTTTCTCGAATCGTAAACCCCTGCTGTTATGCGTTCATTTCGTGGAGTAATTTATGAAGTGTTGAAGATGTGTTCCTTAGATCGTTTTTCTTGGAGTCGCCTTACAAACTCAGCTGACGCTTGCTCTTAGCTTATCTGCATGCCAGCAGTCGACGCTAGTCCTTGATGATATAAGAATTACCACTGGTTGACACACACAAAAAATAAATTTTTAACAATCCAATAAAATTTGGAGTGCTGGAAAAGAATATTTCATTCATAGTAATTGATAGCTTAAAACATGCCATATAAGAGACAGTGATGGCATTTTAATTTTTTTTTTTAAATGACGTTCCCTAGATGGCGTGAATGCATTCTTGAAATCTGCAGTTGAGATTCCTCATTGGCCACTGCAACATCGCAGCTGGGATACAATGAATTTTATCCTGAATTCCCTGTTTTAACTCATCCAGAGTCCATGGTCAAGTCGTGCACACATTACTCATGAGATAGCCTAGCAAGAAATGATCACAAACGGACAAATCTGGCGATCTTGGGGGCCAGAGAACGTTACCGGATCTTGAGATCACACAGTTACCGAACAATTCTCACACAGCCTCAATTCGGTAACCAAGTGATCCTAAGATTCGGTAACGTTCCCTGGCCCCTATGAACCGCCAGATTTGTCCATTTGTGATTTTTAAAAATAACAAAAATAATAAACAAAAAACGCTACAAATTTTCACGTTTTGATTGATTAAAGCATGTTCGAAACTTACGATGCCAAAATTTTAGGCGTTTCAATTATTTTGTCCGACCCCTTTATATAGGAATCTATATAAATTAAATGCACATACAATATACATGCATATTGTATAAATGTATACAGTGTGTTTAAAGAAATACACACATCACTTAATTTTTAAACACAGATCGTGTTTATTGGAGTAGTAGGAAAAACTGAAAGCAACATCAATACTTTTTATTTATATTACGCATAACACTCCTAATATAAAATATGCCCATAATGCCTCTGGTTTAATTTTTCCCTTATTGTACGAAGTGAACATAAACAGCTCGCTGGGAAGAGTTCCAATACCAAACTCATATGCGGGCTTGTCCTGGCGTAGACACCTCGCACCTCGCGGGAATATTAATGCAATAATTTAACATGAGATGATACCTTCTATTTTGGTGCGGCAATGCTATTATCAAAGCCGGACGCCTCTATACTCCGGTCCACAGATTGCGTTCGATTACATTCAAAAAGCCGGACAAAGACGGATCGTCCGCGGGAGCGAGATGTCCGACGTATATGCAAGGGTTGGTTTGGCGCTCTTAGGTGACTAAGTGTGTTGTTTTTACCTGCAGTTGTATCACTAGCGTTCAATTAAAAACGTTCAAGTGGCTATGGGCAAGGCAGTATTTCCATGCTTCATAAAACACTAGTTCTCATTAAAAGATTTGTTGAACGAAGTGGTGTGCAATGATCTCTTGTAGAGTTTGATTAAAGCAAACCACTGATGTGTTCAGATATATTAAATCAAAATACGGTGATGAAGGAATTCGCATTCATAGAAAATACAATGACATATTGCAGAAAACTGTAAAGGTCACCATCGACATTGAATTTTTAACGAAATGCAAAGTGTTCAACGTCATGCCTAAATTCCTACGGTTCATCGTTCAACAAATCCTGGTAATCCAAACACCTTGCACGAGAAATCTACTTCTCATTAAAATATACAGCATTACGAGAAACATCTTATTTACTGCTTGAGATACTTCAATGGTAATTAATTGCCGCTGAAAAATAGTTCTGTTTTCATTAGACTCCATTCAATAATTTGGTCTCGATAAAATAACTGCAGTGTGAGCATTGCTTGAAGATTTGCACTGTGCCATTTCTTTCTATATTATCTGTTCAAAAATAGACAGAACATTTTAACTTGCTCCCAAGCAGTTATATTGATCGAGATCCGCCTCCAAAAAATGCCAAGAAGACTTTCTTTCGCATTAAAGCACAATTTTCAGTATCGGAACAGTTGGGATTAGTTTCGAACTATAGAGCCGTTCAAGTGAATGCGCGCAGTGAATGCTCTACGAATAATTAAACCATTGGAAATGAAGAATGTTTGGAGCAATTTTCGAGTGTTAAGTTTTATTCACTTCAATTTTTATTGATTTAGTTTCTATTCACTTCAATGTTTTTTCTAAACAGTGACATTACTCCAACACTAACGTAATTATCGTATTGGGTCGGTCCAGCTTCCCAGCATGAGCCGGTCAGGTGTGAAATTCATGGAAATATTTTTTTATTGTTACGGGGTCAACAATTAAGAATTTGTCCTACAAGATCAGACTGCCGACAAACATTATTACATAATATACATTTACAATACATTTACTGGAAAATGTGGGCCGGGAGAAGCCGGAACTGAGAAGGAACAATGTAGGAAAAATGTCTTGTAAATGAATATAATATCCACTATTCAGTATTGGTCTATTTTTGTCCAAGGTGTTCATGAAGCGAATGCGACTTGCGCGAGGAGGAACAATGTAGAAGCACGTTTGGATTCATGAACTGAAAGATAAGCTAAAGTTAAACTGGTAATTATATATCAGAAATTCTCAGTTTTCATATTTTTCGTTCAATTTTTTATCGAATTTGTCTTAGAAAGAAATAGATAGGTAACCTCCCCATGTTGTCTGCTTGTTCATGTACGATTTGCCTTCATATCGATCGAATGGGTGATTAATTTCCAACTGATGAAGTTTTTTTATTCACTAAGCCACTCGTGACCCGTTCGTACAGGTTCTTATATTAATAATTTTCAAGCCACTTTCTTCGTAAAATGAGTGTTTGTAACGGATCGTAGCCGTAGACACAGTGAGGGGAAATTTTGGATTTTATTGTATGCTATTTCCAAACACAGGGTGGAATTTGGCCCCGAGTTAGATTTCGAAGTAGACCGTGGATAGTAACAATCAATTAAGCTAGAGCTTCATATATAGGAAATTGAATAAGTATCACTTTCATTTTTCATTAGTATTCATTTTCAAATCTATAATACTAAGTTTTTTTCATGAACAAATGTTTTTTCACACCATAATACGCTGCCATAAACTTAACGAAGCATACTTTGGCTTACAGATTTGCATGGTGTATTCACGGCAGGCCTCAAACGTCACTAAAGTATCAAAATTTCGCGAGACCAGAAAATTTTTTTACCAGGTTTAAAATGATGTTAAAAAATTTAGTGAAGTCAACAGTTAATGAACTTGTTAACTTGCTCAAACACAAAACACCGAATCAACGTTGAGCTCGAGTAACTTTCCAAAGCATCAAACAAATGTGAAACATTATCTAACAATACATGTCAACGGAAAATATATATTGAAAATCTTCTTAGCATAATCAACAAATGCAGTGAACAATTGTTCACCAACGTCCGAAGTTCAGACAGTTTTTAAGTGCTGACCAGTCTCGCTACTTCATGAATTCTAAAACATTAGCTTTCTATTCTGAATAATACTGAATGTTTAATTTCTTAATCCCGCATTGCTACCGTTCATCCCGCTGACGGTGACTACATTTTATTGAGGGTCCCGCAATACTGAGGGCTTTCAGATATTGAGGGTCCCGTAATATTGAGGGGATGCGAAGTAGTATGACCTCGTAATATTTATGATGTTCAGTTCATATATACGGCGTAGTGACGCTAATTATAAATTTTATTTCCGCGCATTAAAACTCCATTAAGAAAGATCACAAATTTGGACTGGTCTGCAACGAAAATGAGGGGAAATAAAAGAATATTTTTGGAATTCATAGAATAGAAGATACAATGACGGGAAATAATTTATACGTTTTTCTTTAATTATTCGTACATTTTATGAAAAATGGACAGGATACAGCTTAAGTCTCTGGATTGAAAACAACAAATATTACTTTCATATGGAAAAATGCAGGAAAAAATCTTGTTACAAAATTTGAGTGTGATATATATCCGATGCAAAAATACATTCATTATGTGCTTAAAATAAAGTTAAGATGTGTAATCGTGTACATCATTTTCTTCTCATGTCAGTCGCCGTGTTGGTGTTACAAATTCCATCTACTTTTAAGCAAGAAAATGTAATTGAAATATGCAAACTGCATCATTTAGCCTCGCTAACTATGAAGAAAAGATAAAGTTCTTCTGTAACTTTTGCTGTAGGATTTAAGTAGCAAATGATTTGCAAATTTAATGGAGGCCAAACATCTGTTACATTTTTCGGCCTTTCCAGTATTGATACGAAAACTTAACACTTTTGAATCTTTGATGAAGACTGCAAATAGTTTTTCTTGTAATTTAAATAACGAATATTAGAATTATGCTTGGAATTTTCAACTCCTCAGTCGCGTGGAGAAAAATGAAATTTTAAATTTTGAGTATTTTTGGAAAAAGAATTAATCATTCAATATTTTCACCTAAGCTTTTAATTCCACTCACATTCTCCTTGTTTAGTTGGTGCTAGAACTGTAGGTAGAATCAACTCAGGAAGTTATGATTGATCAGAGATTACATGCAAAACATTCGGCAAAAAACCGTGGATATTTTCATTTTATCTAACGACGCTTCACCAGTAATAAAGTATCCCACCTAAAACAAGTTCAAACTTACTTATCTTGTTTCAAAAATAAGACTATTAATCGAGTTTACAAAGCCGCCATGCCTTCATTTAATTGCGGCGTGGAATAATTCAAGTTTATCTCACAATTAGAAGCGTGTAGAGTATGCACTGTGTACTCTAGCTGTAGATCTGTTACTCGTGGTGCACAAACCATCGGTGTGTGGTACTGGCAGGAAACTTGCCGAGTTGAGTGAGACTTGTATCCTAGCCGCTGTTTCTGGCTCTGCTCTTAAGTTAAGCTGGCACAAGGAATTATTTGCTATCAAATACATATAATCCCTGGATAAAAAATTTAGCTGTAATAAATGGGTAAGTTTAACTTGAAAATAGGCCATGTATATGAATGTTAAACACGAAACAAGTTTGTAAAATTTTCTCCGATGTATAAAAGTTGAAAAGTTGTTTTGTACAGCTCTAAAATAAAACCACACTTGCCATCTAAGAATGGGAAAAAACTCGTTTTTACATGATGTAGCCACGACTCACATTCTTTAAAACTAGTCATATTTTTTTGGTAACAAACTTGCGTAGCTATTAAAATCATGTCTTCAAATTTTGAGATTATAATCGATGAATTATGAATGTTTTCAGAAAAAATTCATAATGAACCTTTTAATTCAAGAATTCAGGATTTTCTAACAAAAGTTTGTATTCATGTTGTGCTACACAGAATTAACGGTCCTGTTACACAGTTTTTAGAAATTCTCAATACTACTGGCGGTATCCAATAAAATCCAATAATATTAAGCAAAGAATCTTTGGAACGAGTCATCGAACTCAATCAAAGAATATTATTGAATTGATCATTACGTGATACACTTCAATAGCAGCACAAAACATTCGCTATCGGTGGATCCAAACTCGCAGCGATGAAATGAATTCATTTCCAAAACGCCAAATAATATGAAATGACCTTTCATTTTAGTTGTATTTGACAGCTAAATTGTGTACGCTAATCTTTAATTCATCTAAAAACAAATTTTCAGTGATAATTTCATTAAAATACCATTTCATCTTCTTTTCTTCATTTCTAACCTCGCACAGTACTTTTCAACTCCAAATGTAAGTAGAAATACAAAATTATATGTAAATTATTTTCCAAACATTTAATTTGCATCCATATATTGGCACGTCATTTTTATCTTTGAGTTTTTATCACCAAGATATCCATGCAGGCTCTCATTCTGTCGGCCCCTGACTTTTGCACGGCAAACTCGAATGGCGCCACTCTCGTCTGTAGCTCCCTAGCTGCTCTGAGTGTCGTCACCACGCAGATACAACCAACGTATCACACGCATATCCGTACATACACACAGTCACACCCTTACCCGTACACGCACACACTCACACATCAACACTCGCTTGCATACATGCATACATCTATACATATACACGCACACAGTCTCATCCATACGCATATACCCACACATCTATACAGATACACACATACACTCACGCGCACCCAAGTGCATTTAGCCACACATTTTTACACATACACGCATGCAGTCCACCCAAATGCACAGACACATCTACACACATGCACGTACAGAGTCACACTCATTCGCATGCACACATCTATACACACACACAGCCGAATGCACACACACATCTATTCACACACACGCACGAACGCAGCAAAAGGCCCACAAAACAGAGCCGGCCGAGCACGCTCGCGCAGAACAAGGCGTGGGCGCCCAGCTCGAGCTGTCCATCTTGCTATGTAACGATCGTAAAGAAAATGAGCAACGGCATCTTCTTAAATTAATTGATTATCTATTTCCAGATCTGAGAAGAAACGGGTTATAAATATGACGCGTCTTTCAATTATTCAGGGGTTTGTTGGAAGAAACCTTATCTAGAGGAGGCTGTTGCCGGCTAAGTAACTCGCCCCTATGTCATGCTTGAGTAGCTTTTATATCTCAAGAGGGTGGGTGCAAGGACCTCTATCGTTGAATAAGTGAATATTTGTGACGCTCTTTGGCGGGGCTACATGACTCATGTTCATCAAATTGAATAAGTTTGTCCGTTTTGGCAGTGAGTTAAAATACATCGAAGAAAAAACACCTACGCCCGTCGTGGTGTATGGGCGTGTACAGAACGGTTGGAGGGACGGTGGGATGTGTGCAGCGTGTCACGGACTGAGCTGATCTTTGTCAGGTGCTGTGTTGGACGTATTCAAAATCACTCTAATTAGTTGGGACAGTAATGCTGATGATAAACCGTGGAACTCAAATTTAGAATTACAAATACCATTACGATATTATTACCCTAATATCATTATAATAATTATCATTATTCTAATATCACTATTCTAATTATCATTATTCTAATTATCATTATTCTTATATCATTATTCTAATTTCTTGTTTTAACTGACTGTGACAGTGACATTAGTAGTAAGCCATAGAATTTAAACCTAGAATAGCGGATATCATAATGATGCTGTTGAGTTAAGTAACAGCAACACTAATTGAATCATAAATATAATCCCTAAAACAAAACAATATCAATACTGTATAAAAATACATGTGCGATTCACATATCATGTACAATTTTGAATGCATCAACACTACACAAGACACAAAACATCAACACAAAACTATACATTTCCGGTACCACATGAATGTGTTACAAATAAATCTTTACACATTCACACAAAGATGTTAAACAATATTTTAATTTAAAGAAATCGTTTTACGTTGTGCGATTAAAGATTGATTGAAATAAATCATCAATGAATTTGATACACACAATGATTGCATAATGAGTGTCGCCGCTTGACGTTACTCAGAAAACAAATGAAATGCATAACAAATAAAGTGTTTATCTTTTCGCAGGTATGCGATTGAAATGACAGATTTGAAAATGCTTCCACTGATATTACTTGAAATTCGGTTCTAGATTTTTATTCCAGGAACCAATCTGTATTTTAAAAAATGACTACCTACTCTTACAAATATTTACATGGGTACACTGAAAAAATATGCTTATACATAGACGAGTGCTTAGCTACACGACTTATCCAAGCACTGCACTTCACAAAGATCCAATCGATGTATAATTTCCCGAGACTTGCACCGAAGTTGTGTCACTCGTCCGGTTGTGTGGACCAGACGCCGGCTCCGGCGAGGCCACGGACTGCGCCGAGCGTAAATCATAGAGGAAGGATAGGCCATAAATCGGCTGCGCTAACAACCCCGTACGCGCTATGCAAACAACATGATACATATCGCATGCTTTATTTCTATTACAAGCCGGGCGCTATGGACATTTGTTGAGGGGGCGCAAGATTTTCAAAGCACGCTTATAAAAATCGTGAGAACCTTAACAAGATAATGAGTCGTGCGCGGGGATTGGGGAAAAGTGATAAAAATGTCTTGTTGTTACTGGGGACTGTAGAACACGAACTGAATGGTGTCTTGAGTGGTGAACTTATGAACCATATATTACATGGACAGAAGTATGTCCCTCCGAAAAAATTATAGTGAAATTGGCAATCATAGAGCATCTTGAGCAAAGTAATTGTTTAATAAAAAATTCGAAGGGAATTTTTTCATCGTAGCTCTTCTGTCCTAAATTGAGATAACGTATTGTGTGGTGTAAATACAGCGTACGCTTCAAAATATCAACATAATGGTCTCTTTTTTCTTGTGGATACTTCTATACCGATGCCCAAGATTTATAATTTCTTCCTGGATAACATTATTGTTTCACATTTTAAAATATTATTATTTCACCTTGTATGTCATTATCATTTCCCGCTGCTTAACATTATTATTTCACACTGGATAACATTATTATTTTACCCTGAAAAACATCATTATTTCGCCCTGAATAACATTATTATTTCACCCTGCAAAACATTACTATTTCGCTCTGTATAACATTATTATTTAATCCTGTATAACATTATTATTTCATCGTGTATAACATTATTATTTCACCCTGTACAAAACTCATTACAATAAGGCAATTCCGCTATAATGCGAAGCTCCGCTTCTACTGTACCCTGTAATCGTCTTGATATTTTACAGGGAAGTTTATGTGAACAGTTTTTATCAAGTTTTTCAAGTAAATTAAGTTCAAGGAGAAAGTTGAATAAAAAATGAATTTATTTGAATCTTTTTTGTTCTAAAAATTGATTGATGTTCAATATCATCATATTCCTACTCGGTGTTACAGAAGTAACTTAACGATTTATTTTACTTCGTTGTTTTCCTCATAAGTTCTCCTTATATAATCGCCGATCCTACGTGGGAAAGAATAAGGCATAAGAGGGTTAAAATTAATGTGTAGAGCAGGAAGTTCCAGAGGTCTAGCAACGCGATGTTTGGAAATTGAGAGCATCGTCTCAATAAGAAATGAGATTGTTCCACTCCGTAAAACATGCCCTAAAATTTATTGAAATGAGTGCTGTTTCGGGATTCTTCAGAATATTCTAGACAAAGTGCACAACAACATTCATTACATGTTCCTAATCGGTCGATGTCTTTAAACGATCATGTATAATTATGAGACTTCCCCACTCCAAATAGCACACGATATTTTGAAGTGGAAGAAATGATCCGATAAATTCATTCCGCTATTGGATAAAGTTTGCATTGCAATTTGGACCCTTGGAGATATTTCAATTTGACAAAATACTTGAGTTTCTCTTAAAAATTAGCTCACATTCTTCTTTGGATGGAATGCGTAAATTTTACAGTGACAATGTCCCAATGAAATTCTTTCCAAATGAGTTTGAACTGTAAGAATGTAAGTGAAAATATAGTTTTAAAATAATAAGACAACGAGTCATTTCTATAACGAATATCTTGAGGAAATACAACGACAATGGAGTTCTACTCAGAACTCTCCGGTAACAAAATAGCACAACATTCAGTTAGATTATACTAACAACCTACTTACCCGAAAAAAGAATAGCTAATTCGTCTCGTAAGGAAGACAGAATATTTCTATCAGGAAAATTTAGATGGAAGTAATTTTTTTAACTAACTTATTATTGAATTTTCTGAAGGGGGAACTAATAAATGAATATGTTATACAGTAAATTTTGTTAATTTACATCTATCAAGATTACAATAGAACAGAATATAAAGCGCAACGGAAACGAGTCGATCGAATGGCACGTTGTTGGGCTGCTTCCTAAATCTCACGGCGTCATACGCGAATCAAGCAAAGGCCTCAGAGAATGAGATTAACAGTCATTAATTTTCGCGCTAAAGTACCGTCAAATTATTCATTTCAACGCAGTGTATCAATACGAGGACGTTACGTTATGATTTGACAGTTTTTTCCCATTATAATATAAGAGCCGTTACAAGATGTGTTTGTTTTCTTCCCGCCATGTTGACGAATGAGACATACCCAATAGAATCGAAAATATTTTGCCTAATATTAACCTTGGTGTGTTTATTTAGTTATTTATGGTATTTTTTTGAGTTCTCTTCTTTCGTTTCTCTGTCACGCTCATGGGGATGCTTTTTGATCGGATCTGTGATACGAGTTTCACCAATGCACAAGTACAATAATATTTTTATTGCGGGTACTATTAGCATGGATATGTATGTGTTTGTCATGCACATCTGAAAAATTTATTCAAGGTAAATTTTGAATGCCATAATTTTTCTCGGGCCGTGTACACTAGTATTTCATAAACGTAAATATATTTCATATATCATAAACAAACGCAAATTCACCGTATAATTTTTTTCAAATCTCTCTGGAATTGCAGTTCATCCTCGTACTATGAAATAATGTAGGATTGCCAACCTCGTAATAGTCAAGACGATTCAGTAAATAGATAGCGCTAGGGATAACATTCTCTTGTAACTGCTTTCATGTTTTGAGTTTGAATTGGAAGAATTTAAGAAAAAAAGTTGTTTACTAATTTCCAGCCGCTATTTCTAGTTCGGGCTTTATCATTAATATCAAAATGTCTTTCTTGTCCAACATCATCACGGCCATTGATATATTTGTAAGCCTTTATAGCCTTAATCTCACATTCTTTCTCATTCAAAGAACGTAGGTATAGTCAGTGAAGGCATCTCTCGTAACAATAAAAATGAATGCAAACGTGGCCCGATTCAAGCTTCAAATGTGAGTTACTCGCAAATCAAGCCTAAGCCAATAGCTGAGACGTGAAGTATGTCGTTCACCCTTTGTCTATCATTGAGTGCCGCCGCAGGTAAATGTAGAGTCGATCTCACCAACACACGCGCCATGTGTCCCGGTTACGACCTGTACCACCTGCACCGGTATTTGGTGGCAGCTCTGTGATTTAGCCGCGTCTTCCTGAATATTTGGCGTCATGTCTAACATTTAGAAGTCAGTGAGCTATGTGTCATGTCTGATTTCTAGAAGTGAGGGAATTAATATTAACCACTAATATTTGATAGCGGGTCTGTGATTTCAGGCGTGTTTTCATGAATATTTGGTATCACGTCTAAGATTTAGAAGCGAGTGAGCTATGTGTCATGTCTGATACCTAGAAGTGTGGGAATTAATATTAACCAGCGAAATTTAGTGTCAGTTTGCGGTTTTGGTGCGTCTTCCCAAAATTTGGTATCACGTAAAACATCCATAGTGAGACTGACGAGTAATTTGTACTACACACGTCGGAAGCATTTTGTGGTGTTGACTCGATTGCATCAGCACCTTCATAATGGGGATATTTCAAAAGTTTTATTTCATTACCATGAGTATTTAGCGGCAGTTTCATATGATTTAATTATACTTAGTAATAATTTGTGTACTTAGTTTTTCTGCATTAAGAAATATCCAGCTTCTGTATTAAGATTTCCATAGCCAATATTAGTCCAACTTCTAATACTGTATTTCATGTTCTTATTTCAATTCATCAGGGCTCACGTATCTATTTAAGCAACTCTGAATATTAACCGCAGTGATGTGAGGATAAAAATTTCGTGTGAATGCTGTTTATTGTCTTGATTTATCAGGTTGAAGTTTAGAATTAGTAATCGGGTTATACTAAAGAATTTCTTGAATTACAACACAAGTACGAATCAAAAATCAAATTTCAGTTTTACCAGAATATTATCAGGAGCGAGCAGAATGTTCTTTAGAATATTTTTCAGTCCGCCAAATATGACCAACTAATAAACGTTCCTCAGAACAATTATAAAATAATCATGAAATTACGACTCAAATGACATGAAATACTTAACTTCTCAGCAACAAACATGTGCCAGGCTAAAAATTAGCGTATACTTATGTATTACCATTGTATTAATTTGTAAGCCCTCGCAGAAAACTCACTCGCTACATACAATGAGACGTGATCTTTAAGTCTACATTTTAGTTTGAGGGTTGTTGTGTGTTTAGGAGTTGCGGCACATCTCAACTAGCGTAAAGGGGCCCAAAGACGTTCAGAAGAAGCGTCCCAATTTTGCATCAAAATATTGATACAAAAATTTTGATGCAAAATTTGACTGTGTGTAGGGGGCCTTGATGTAAAAAAAAGATTTGAATCGAAATTTTGATGGATCAAATCCGCCTGATATTTTTTGACGAGTCGTCAAATTTTTGATGCGTGTGTGGGCTCCTGTCAAAATTTTGAGCAAACTTTTTAGTTCGCAGGTGGCTGCTGAGGGACAAGATCGCCATGTCTGAGAAGAAGGAGGCCGAAAAATAAATCTTTGATTGAAGGTTAGGCGTGTATCAGACCTTGTGGAGAATTAAATCGAATGATTATAGCAATTGTGCAAAAAAAGTCGAGGCCTATGACATTCAACTGCAGAAATATCGTGGGTATTTTGCTTCCGCCACATTAGAAGATCTCAAGAAAGAAATAAATAATCTGCGAGCAAATTTTCGCACTGAACTTCGAAAAATGGACAAAAGTGTCAAATCAGGTGCCGGCACTGAAGCCCTGTACAAGTCCCAGGCGTGGTTCATGGAGGCTAGGATGCTCTTAAGAGACCAGGAGACTCTCTCCCAGTCGAGAAGCACCTTGTCCAATAGCGATGATAACGACACAAGCGATAAACAAGGAACAATTCAGATTAGTTCATGACTTTTTTTAATTTGTTACAGTCATAGATATCGCCATCAAATATCCGCACCTATTGTACAAAAACGTTTTGTTCGACAATTGGGACTGATTCTAGTAGTATTGCTAAATCTACATACACACACATATTTTCGTTCAATGAAAGTTTTTTTTTAGCTTCATATGTTAAAGATGTCAAAGTTCATATTTTCCAGTGCAGCTAATAATATCATGAAAGATATTATGTAAACTTATGCAAAGTTTTACACTCTCACGTTAATTAGTACAGATCACATGAAGCGTAAGTATCCAATGCACAAATTTAGCAAATACAAAAATTTAACACAATTTTGACTAGACTATCGAATGTGTTTATATTGAGGATGATCATTATTTTTAGTGTGGGAAATTCTCACTTTTTAGAGTTACCTTATTTTTTACGTACCGATATTACACTGCTTGGACAGGGAAAATATACAATTTATTAATTGACATATATATATATTTACGTTGTATTTAATTTAGTATTGCTGATAAATGATGTTTCACGATTTAATTACCAGTCTTCTGACCATTTCCGACGTTTACCAGGAGATTTATTAGAGTCGTGATAAATGAAATCTGTGGGTGACACACTCGTGCTATGGCCACTGATGCATTCATGGGAAAGATTTTGATTATGCTGAATTTTGATGATAAAACGATTAAATGTGTGTGTAGGCAATTACGCACCAAGATTTTGTTTCAAAGTTACGCGTCAAAATTTGTGTGCAAAATTTTGACGCTTTTTTTGAATGTGTATGGACCCCTTAACATGACGTTCTCCAATTCATTTCAGGTTATATTGATAAATATTGTTGGTTACTGTAACACTGACCTTCATGTGGTTTCAGTTTGACGTTTTTGTTAGGTTAAGTTTTTGAAAGTGGAGTGGTTTTGATTTGTAAAACTTGTATCGGAATGTGTAAATTCAATAAATGGCTTGCATTCAATTTGAGGTTAAATTATATTTTCGATATGGAAATGCAACATGACGCCCCATGTGACTATTGCTGGTTTTCAATACTTTGGCATAAAGGTGAGGGCACCGGGATGCGTCGTGGGTACCACGCATGTGCTACAATTCTTATTTAGTTAAAATTAGACTGTCCAAATTTCAGCTCCTAAGCAATTAAGTAATTACTAGACCAAATTTTGCAAGCTCGGGTGACGAGACATGAAAGGAGGTTAATTTTAAACTGGAAATGAATGGAACTGCAAAGTTTTTGACCAAGTCAGTTTCAGTTTTTGTTGTGCATGTATCTAAACAGATTATCTTCTCCTCTACCTAATTTTTGATGGCTCAATTACACTGCGCTACGTTGGTAATTTAAATAGTCCATGAACTTTTCAACATGATTTCTTTGTTTAAACAAAAAAACGTGTTATCCACACGCCTAAAAATGTTACGAGTAAAATGGTACGCATCATCAGTCACAGGAAATGAAATTGCAAATATTTTAGTTCATTGTAAGGATAGAGAGTTATGGGTAAAATTTATTGTATTAAGTGTACTCTGGGATGAACACAGGAGAAAATGAATCTTGTTCATTAAAAAGTAGTTTCAACTGGTGAATCAGACTGCTCTCGATTTACCCTTTTTTTAGTTACACTGCGAGAATGGCCGATAAATAACAAATGACTTTCTCTGAGCTTATGAATTAGGGGTAGCCAACAAACCATAAATGGAGATGATGGATATTTCTGCTTGACAAACCATAAATGCAGATGATTGATATTTCTGCTTGATTTCACTCGTAAAGACAGGCCATTACAAATGATGAGCTAATCCCTTTTTTAAGAATATTTTATTCCTTTCAGAAAACCGATGCCCAAGTACGTGTTTGTGTACAAATTGAACGAAACAATGATCAATGTCATAGAAGATATTATTTAAACGTTAGTCTAATTTCAATTTACAAGCAAAGCGACCGACGCTGGTTTGTGGCATGTGCTGTTGACTTGTTTAGCATATGATCATTTGAAAGACAGGAACACTGCATGATTCAGCAATCCAGCTGAAGTTTAGTTGAGCTGAGTTAGAGTTGAGGGATCCTGTTGATGTTTAATGGGTTGTGGTTGAGGGATCCTGTTGAAGTTTAGTTAAGTTGAGGTTGATTGATCCTGTTGAAGTTTAGTTGAGTTGTGGTTGATTGATCCTGTTGAAGTTTAGTTGAGTTGTGGTTGATTGATCCTGTTGAAGTTTAGTTGAGTTGTGGTTGATTGATCCTGTTGAAGTTTAGTTGAGTTGTGGTTGATTGATCCAGTTCAAGTTTAGTCGAGTTCAGCTTCAAGAACCCTTATACAATGGAGCAAATCTGAGCTGTACAAGTTTATTATATATTTTTTTGAGAGTTATCGCCCATGTTTTACGCGTGCAACAAACGTTGCTTCAAATTTTACACACTTCAAACCACAAAAGAAAACATCAGTAAGATCTCAGTTCTCTGTCCGTACACACACACACACAGGCTGATTCCATTCACATTTAACACACAAAAATTCCGTACACATCTCACACGAGGTGATTCTGTACACTTTCCTACTCAGTAATTCCATATACATTTACACACGTTAAATTAGTACACATTCACACACGTTGAGTTACGTCCGTATTTTCCAGCAGCAAAAGTCGGTCCGGGTCCGCAAAACAGTTCCTTGTCCGCCAAGATGCCGATTACGCCAAATCTTGACGAGTCTTCCTTGTCACATTCGCAATATTTACGACCGGCCTCCCTTCCGCAGCTTGATGGTCTGATTTTCTGGTCTGCAGGAATGCGAGTAATGCCAACCTACGCCATGTTGTGGGTCACTTCGGGCGTTTGAGTTGTTTTAGGAATGTAACGCGTGTGTAACGCATGTGCAGAATTAATGCATACCACATGTTAGGCACATATGACATATATGACACACAAGTACGGGACACACAACGCACACACATATGAAACACATGTAGCAAGCATGAACAGGGACACACAACGCCCGTGTAGTGTACATGCAGTGCAACAATAACCCACATGTAACAATACCGCCATTTTTACATTAAAACTTCCTCTGAATGACTTTACTGTTTTTGAAAATTCAGAAAAATGATTAGCGTATCATATGACGTAAAATAAGTAACGTTTGGTATAAATCATGTAAGCTTCATTGTAAATTATGCGGACTTTAACATAAAGTATGTCCATTTTAAGAGACAGTATATTAGCTTTCAGACACAGGATGTTAGCTTCAATACAAAATATGTTAGCATCAACATTAACTAGGTCATTTTCGGCGTAACTCATGATAGCTGTAACATGACCTATGTTAGCTTTAATATAAATTATCTTAGCATTAATGAAACTGTTAGGATCAATGAAAATTATGTTAGCTTTAAAATAAATTAGTTAGCATCAATATAAATTACGCTCGCTTCAAAATAAATTATGTTAGCATCAATATAAATTACGCTCGCTTCAAAATAAATTATGTTAGCATCAATATAAATTACGTTCGCTCTAAAATAAATTGTGTTAGCATCAATATGAATTTCGTTCGCTCTAAAATAAATTACGTTGGTTTTAGGACACTGTATGGCAACTTATCTCATTACGAGTATTGAATTTAAAGGTTCCATTTAAACAATCCTTGCTGATCGTTTGCCAGTAGGTATACTATCACGTTTGTAAATTTACGTGCATTTAACTGACTGAAGTGAAAATTTAACCTCAGGTTGAAATTTGCAGGAGTTCTCCTCTCCTTGAATAATATTGCTAGGGAGTCGTTGCTGTTGAATTCGGTTCGGGAGAATCTTAATTTTGCCTGCATATTTTAATCTATCACCACGACATCGTACTCTCAATTTGTTCACTACGCAAGTTACTTTAGTTTGAAATCCAAATGTAGTGCATTAATTAGGAGTAATTCATCTAGACATGCTACTTAGATATACATATACACGTGTATATATTTGTTTCAAATCAACACACGATTGATTCTCAGTCCTTCTATTGCAGTTAAAGGGAACCGCTCAAAACGAGGAGATGTCATTTGGGCCATCATTTCCTTTCTAAATATGATGTAGAATTGATTAGCCTCAATATTCCATGTATCTTTCAAGGGAGGGAATTCAATACGCCATTCCGATTGATAAACAAAAATCGTAGGTAGGGGAAAAAGTTGAGGGAGACTTGAAAAATGATGTATAAAATAGCCAAATATCACGATAAAGTCACAAGTGATGTTTGTTACCTCGTCAAAAATGTTTTATATGTAGCCTCTTAATCGATCAATTTAGTATAAGCTAGGTTATTTAACGACAGACCAGATTAGGTTGGGTATTTTTAGTTTATCTGATGTTTTTATAAAATGAATTATATGTAGTTTAATTAAAGGCTTTTATTTCTTCAAGCGAGGCTCTTATCAGCAGACGTCTCACAAATGCTAAATTTCCAGAAAAACAAGTATAGAGTTTAGCTAAGTAACTTGAATTTTTTTCCTCATATTGTTGAAGAAAAGTTGATTAGAAATTTTTTATTCTCAGATTCCTTATTAACATTAAGTAGTAAGTCTGAATTTTTTATGCATTAAATCTTGAATACAATTTAATTATCCTCCAGAAGTGATATAATACTTAAAATGCACTGTGCATGATCCTCCAACTCCGAGATGCTAAAGAGTCTCCATGCTGCAAAGTCAATAGTTTAGTGTATATAGTAAAGCGTAGGAAGAACGAAGAGATTTCGATGACAGACTGCGAAGTGAATGACTTAATCATAACGACGACGTCTCTTTAAATTCTTAGGCCGTAAGCGCCGATTGCGCAACACCAAAAAACTTCCTTAAAAATGTAAAAAATGTGGGAACTCAGTTGTATAAGCATGAGAAAGATTCTCCAGGATGATTTGGAAATGTTATCCTTTATCCTACAAGAGAATCGGACCAAGAATCATTAATAGAAAGAATGAAGAGAAGGAAAGATTTTTAAATAATTAAAAAGAGGCACAGCAAATCGTCAGGTCCGACGAGAACTTATTCACAGTTGAAATACCAGCGTAACTATCAAGTCGCAATTCCTTCTGCAATTCCTTGTGACTTGAAAACAGTCTATTATGTTGTGAAACCAGCTTCTGTGCCCTTTCTATGCTAAAGAGGATCCATGCTGTAAATTCAGTTAAGCGTCATTTTTTAGTGTCATTAGAGAGGACATGGATGTCCTCTCTAATTTTGTGATACCAAATAGTAAATCAGTGAGAAGCATAGATTAATGACATTTTAAAACCAATGTCAGATTTTTTAAACACTTCACTAATGATAATGCCGGGACCCTTCAGTATGATTGAACGTCAGCTCTAATAGTGAGTATCCCCCCGAACTGGTGGAGAGACAATCTGCTTCGATTTTGGTCATAGCCGCTCTTTTCACCAGATCTTAAATTTATACAAACAAACTTCATTACGTGGTTGATGCTTGGGACTAGGGCGTACTCGAAAGTTCTTCGCTGTTAAGAAAATGGAAGTCTTTTTCTTCCGGGGCTGGGACAATATTCCCCTTAAATTGCTTTGTGAAGCAGCTAGTGCTGAGTGACGTTGCTGCAGTTACCAAGAAAGGCAATTCATATTGAATAAATGTACTAATACAATTGACCTTCAATTGTGCAAGTAACATCACGTTAGATGTTAAGGGTTCAGGGGATTTTTTTAGTTTTTTGCTGTTTGGATATTTATACTCTACCTATACACATAGAAATGCACATCTCCATTATGTGTGTTATTTGTTATATTGAGCTAGTAAAAATTACATAAGTGCCTTGAATTCCATTTTAAACATTCGATTGATAGATGGCATTTGGGAAATGAAAGTTTCATAAGTTATTGAACATGAATACTGTAAATTCCATTTTAGGAATTCGATATACGGTACTAAGAACATTGAGCTCGTAATAATTACATCATGAATACCAGTAATTCCATTTTATACAACTGATTGAAATATAGTATTTGAGACATTGAGCTCATCATTTACACGAATACCATAAATTCCAATATGTACATACAATTCGTAGACTTTCGGGGTGACTACGTCGTGATCGAGAATCTATTGGAAAGTCAAACAAGTTAATTAAATCCATGCGATCCATTCTGCACCGAATATTTGAATTGATTAAAAAATGACTGTCTCAGTCACTTCGAATAGCATTCGATAATTCTCACCATTCTAACAAAAATATAAATACCTCAGTCGACTGCAACACGCCAAGAATCACTTGCATTGAATGTAAAAAGTTCGGTTCCAGCCTCGTGCAAATACCTGCTGCTCACAGCCACGCCGCCGCAAAAGTCCGGGTCACAACACTGCAAAATCAAGCCACGCTGAGCAGGGCGCGCATGTTTCTCAAGGCTTTAATTAGCATTAACGCGGGGCTCCCTCAACTGTCGGTTATTGCTCCATGATTGCCGTTTGCCACCAGGATTGCCTCAACCTACTGGTGATTGCAGGCTGCCACCGCGATTGCTTCAAACATAATTGCAGTGCGGTGTAATTCGCTAATTACCGCAGGAGTTCTTTAGGCTTTGCTGCACATGCGCTCGTTAATCGTAATCTGATTTGTTTTATGGATTAATAAACTTTTAGAAGCCTTAATTGGACGCCGAGTTGAACGCATGATCTTGAATTTAAAAAGCCCACGAATAATTGGGTTTTGTCCATGAATTTTTTTAAATGCGTCAAGTTTAAATTTTTTTCTTTTGATTTAATGCTTAGAAAATTATTTACTTGTCATTTGTCATGTTTTGTTGTTTCTGATTTTATTTCGAGATCATGTTTTTAAGAATAATTTCAATATGAAACAGCAAGGAAGGCTACGAATTCGGAGAGAAATTTTTCTGCACCAACGTTTAAACGAAAATAGACTCGTGAGGTAAATGTACATAAAAATAGGCGCAGTAACCAGAAATCTTCATTTCACTAACTTTTCTTTGCTTCGACTTCAGAATTGTAAAATCAGATAATACCAAAGCAAATCACCCTAAAAGTATTTAACCATCCTTGAAATTTAATACTTTGGCTGTAACATGTTTAATTGAAGTTCATTATCCAACTCAACTTAATGTCAATTCAATTGATCAACTTGAGAAGTGACAAGCAATAATTGGATCATGCCTACATTTAATTTTGATTAGGTATTGATTAAAATTGAGCACTAGACTACTGGTCGGGCCTATGCATCATGAAAATCCTCTACGCAACCTCCGGTGGCTCACATCACAGTATAAATAAAATAGCTCGTAATAGTCAATATAGCTGCTTGAGAAATAGCTGTTTGGCTAGCATCAATTCACTGAGTGGGTTTATCAGGACGCTTGGATATTGTGAGCAACTCACTCCCTTGTTTCTGTAGTGCAATACACTCGAATTGATAACTGTGAAACATAAGTAGATACGACAAAAGATCAATTGCGGAATTCTCTTTTACACGATTAAATAATCGGAACTAAACAATTTTGAAACATTCATCCACAACTTTGAACGTTCAAGGGTTCATACTTCCTTTTAAATGTTCCAAATATCTTCTGTAGCTGACTGACACTTATTCTAGCATTCGAAGCAAAACCTGACTTAGAAATCCCGTCCACATTCTAGCAAATAAAAAGGTAACATAATCCAACAAACAATCAATTTTTCAGATGTAATCGGTAGATACGCAGTAAGTTTTAAAAGCCTCAAATATTTCTGGTTTGTTGTGAAAATGTTGGTTTCAAAATGCATAAAATAATTAAAAGAAAATGCAAGTATTGTGAATAACTTTGCCAAAGTTTCGTGAGCTTGAAGATCACAAAATTTAAACTGCAAAATTAAAACTAATTGTAACGCACATAACCATTCTTAATGATACACATTTTTACCTTATCTCCGAACATGCAATCTCGTCAGGAATTTTCCGAAAACGTCGAAACTGAAAACTTTTCAAATTCATTAGAGAGTTTTGTGGCTTTTATTCACAGTCCCCGAAGGCACTCGGAACTCAAAATACGATGCGGACAACCACATTTTCATGCGAACTCATTTTTCACATACATGCATCTCTTCTTTCTGTGCAGCAGCTCTTACATGTGCTCCTATCGTCCTCTCAAGGCTTTACTCTCGTAACTGTGAGATACCTTATTTTGCCTTTAGATTAGCATTTACGAATTCCGTTGTAGGAAATAAAACAAGTAGGGGAAATTATTTCTTAATAATTAGGAGAGAAAATATAATTTCTCTTTACGGGAAAGAAGTGGGTTTTAAACAGACGTTCGTTAGTTTCCGTTCCAGCATCTTGAATTTATTGAAATTTTTATAATGTGCAATATTATTGTTGAAAAATGTATAAGCTTAGTCTCGTTCACATGATAGGCAAACATATAATTATTACTCGAGAATCACTTCGAGAGCAAACGTCTAATTTTTGAAGTTGTTGTTGAAAAATTAAGCAAGTGCATGTACTTAGTTATGAGGCTCTACATTCAGCCTAATTTTGAAGAAAAAGTTAAATCGATGTTGTTGATTTTCTATCACTTCGGATTCACCTACTTATTCACGCTAAAATGTCATCATGTTAATATTGCCAATGTCTGCAAACGCGCTTTGCAATAATTTTCGGATTAATTCATTTAAGAAACATTTTTTTTTTCTCTTAGTAGACACCCTTTCGCGACTGATGTATCGAAATCCCTCACAAAATTGTGAGCCGGAGCTCCTCTTCTAGTTAAAGTTCAGCTACGTTGCAGTTCAAGGAGCCAGGCAAATACCTGCGCTCAAGTTTACCTCTAAAGACCAAACTGTTGCTCGAGAAAGAGAAGGACAGCGACCTTCTTTCCAGGGCAGCCGCCCACGTCCACCGTCCGCTGAGGTTCTATTAATTTTCTCCATCCATAACCATTGCCCGGAACAGTAACATGCAAAAGCCAGATAAAATCAAAAGACATTAACAACCCGAGAAAATACTTCCCGGCCATTAAATGCTGCACTTAAATTAGGATCTCTAGGATAAAGACGGAACCCGTGCGTTACTCCGGCGCAGCTTAGGCAACGCTAGGGTATTTTCAGCGACTTGTAGGATAAAATAGAAAATTAGGAAATACATAAACTCATTATCATGTCGTTCAAAACTATACCAATGAGCACGACATGTAAGCTAATTTTTTCTATATTTTTCCACACACTTTCAAAAATTAAGGTCGGTTCATTGAGTTGTCTTTCTATAGTAGTTGTTTCCAGAGATCTTTTAGGGTAGCAAATTTTTTAAAGGAATTTTTGGGGAAGTTGTCGAGCACCTAAGGAGAATGGAGAGCGTAATCTTGTAATGGTCATCTTTTAACGACTGCAGTGTGATTTTTATTACAGTGTAATACTATTTCATATTGCTTAGGTTGGAACGGTTTATTATAATTAAGTTTCAAGGTACAGTTTTTATTTGAGATAACAGCGTCAACTTGAGATTTAAATGCTATGTTGAACTAGTTTTTGGGTCATAATTGGGTATCTATGAGAATTGATGTGACGAATACAGAGTGGCCGGCACTTTGTTAAACAAACTTTGACATAAAGTTTGGATGACCCCTAGTGAAAATAGAACATTCAGGGGATGTTTACAGTAAGGGATTGAGAAAAATCTGAGTGGCAGGTACTGTGGGCATGCTTACTGAGTGGAAATATAAGGGAATATTTGTTGAGTGGCAGGCACTTAAAGAATATTTTCTGAATGACTGTAACTGAGGGAATATTTACTGATTGAGTGGCTCAAACTTTTACAGAGAACACCAATGATACATGAAAATATTTGAAAATTTCAACGAGGTTGAAAATATTTTGTTATTTCTGGAAACGTACTCCTTTATGGGTTGTATAATTTCTCCTATTCCAGCACAGCCGCTGCGTAGTGCGTGCGTATGTACAACGTTTCCTGATGGACTAAATCAATTCTGCTGCCAAATTTAGGAACGCTGTTTGATATAGCGCTGTGTGGATTGATTTCGCTGTGTTGATATATTACGAATGTGAGCTGAAAGTCCAAAGCAGAACATCTCACGCGTATGTTGCCTCAGCAACACACAGTCTCACGCGTATGTTGCCTCAGCAACACACAGTCTCACGCGTGTGTTGCCTCTGCAACACTCAGTCTCATGCGTGTGTTTCCGCAGCAACACACAGTCTCACGCGTATGTTGCCTCAGCAACACACAGTCTCACGCGTATGTTGCCTCAGCAACACACAGTCTCACGCGTATGTTGCCTCAGCAACACACAGTCTCACGCGTGTGTTGCCTCAGCAACACACAGTCTCACGCGTATGTTGCCTCAGCAACACACAGTCTCACGCGTGTGTTGCCTCAGCAACACTCAGTCTCACGCGTGTTTTGCCTCAGCAACACACAGTCTCCCGCGTATGTTGCCTCAGCAACACACAGTCTCACGCGTGTTTTGCCTCAGCAACACACAGTCTCCCGCGTATGTTGCCTCAGCAACACACAGTCTCACGCGTGTGTTGCCTCAGCAGCACACAGTCTCACGCGTATGTTGCCTCAGCAACACTCAGTCTCACGCGTGTTTTGCCTCAGCAACACACAGTCTCCCGCGTATGTTGCCTCAGCAACACTCAGTCTCACACGTGTGTTGCCTCAGCAACACTCAGTCTCACGCGTATGTTACCTCAGCAACAGACAGTCTCACGCGTATGTTGCCTCAGCAACACACAGTCTCACGCGTATGTTGCCTCAGCAACACACAGTCTCACGCGTATGTTGCCTCAGCAACACACAGTCTCACGCGTATGTTGCCTCAACAACACACAGTCTCATGCGTATGTTGCCTCAGTAACACACAGTCTCATGCGTATGTCGCCTCAGCAACACTCAGTCTCATGCGTGTGTTTCCGCAGCAACACACAGTCTCACGCGTATGTTGCCTCAGCAACACACAGTCTCACGCGTATGTTGCCTCAGCAACACTCAGTCTCACGCGTATGTTGCCTCAGCAACACACAGTCTCACGCGTATGTTGCCTCAGCAACACACAGTCTCACGCGCATGTTGCCGCAGCAACACACAGTCTCACGCGTATGTTGCCTCAGCAACACACAGTCTCACGCGCATGTTGCCGCAGCAACACACAGTCTCACACGTATGTTGCCGCAGCAACACACAGTCTCATGCGTATGTTGCCTCAGCAACACACAGTCTCATGCGTGTGTTGCCGCAGCAACACACAGTCTCACGCGTATGTTGCCTCAGCAACACACAGTCTCACGCGTATGTTGCCTCAGCAACACTCAGTCTCACGCGTATGTTGCCTCAGCAACACACAGTCTCATGCGTATGTTGCCTCAGCAACACACAGTCTCATGCGTGTGTTGCCTCAGCAACACACAGTCTCACGCGTATGTGGCCGCAGCAACACACAGTCTCATGCGTATGTTGCCTCAGCAACACACAGTCTCATGCGTGTGTTGCCTCAGCAACACACAGTCTCATGCGTGTGTTGCCTCAGCAACACACAGTCTCATGCGTATGTTGCCTCAGCAACACACAGTCTCATGCGTGTGTTGCCTCAGCAACACACAGTCTCACGCGCATTCTCACGTGCCAGTTCAGCACCGGGGCAGCAAGCAGTCTCCAGTCACACTGCACAAATAATATTGCCTAATTTGTATTTTCAATTCGGCATATTTTTAGGTTATAATGATGGTCAGGTATGATTGTTACTGCGCAATGACAGTCATACATGATTGCTGCAGTGCAATAACAGTCATATACATAGTTTCAACAGTGGAATTACAGTCATACATAACTGTTACGATTTAATGCAGCGGTGTGAGAAATGGCAATGGAATGTGAGAAAAGAAGAAGAGAAGAATGTTCGAAAAAATGGAAGTTAGGCATAAAGATACGCGCATACGGAAAAAGGGAATTGGTTGACTGGGAGAAGTAAGGGGGAAGTAAGTGCGATGGAGGAGGATATTAATGAGTGGGAGGAGTAAAGGCCAGTAAAGGCTTGAACTGAGCCACTTTGAAACCTCTTGGTAGCTGTTCCAATTTAAATAGTATAACGTAGCAGAATTTCTCAAAGTTATATTCGGGGTGGTGAACTAATTTTGAACTCCACAGATGATGTGCTCGGTGCAGTAAAGAAAAATGATCTGTGAATTGAAATTATGTTTAAGAACTTATCTTTTGAGTCGCCTAGAGTATAGCTAATTTTTTCTTGTTCTGTTTAATATCATAAGAATTTTTAAACGAGGATAATTTCTGATGTAGAAACTAAATTCAACTGTTTTCTGTTGTATTTAGTTTCATGCCTACTTTATTTCGGAATCGTCCCTCCTGGGCTTTTTCATTATTGGATCTTTGGTCTGAATACATCATTTTATTTATGAATAGTGCCCAGGTTTTAGTAAATTCGTGAGGAACTTCAATATCTTTTCTTTAAATTATCATTTACCACATTCTGAGGACAATAGAGCTTCATTATGGTGCATTCGCCGGAAAAATTTGACATAATATAAAACAAAACGAGAACTCAAAAATCTGAACATTTTTTTTACAAATATCACCACACATATAGTCAATAAACTTACCAAATTTAAAACGAATTTTGTACTTTACTTCAAATGTTCACCCAAAATTTAGGAATTCTATAAACGATATATTCCAATTTCCAAAATCTATGTTACATATAAATTTATATATATATATACATGTATCTATATATATATATATATATATATTTTCGCTAAAATATACGGATTACAAGCCGTTTATCTTTAAACTTCGTAGGCATTTATGTGGGCCATCGAGTTGTCAAATATGAACTTAGACCAAGAAATTCTAACTTTCTGCCATGTATACGAGCATTCTTCGGAGTGCATCTATTCGCTCCGTTTGAAACGCCATCCGCAAATTTTCGTTCGCGGATCACCAAACCGCAACGACAATTTTAGCTCGGGTTCACGGCGCCCTATGGAAGGTTTGTCTTCCAGTAAAAAATAGGTAATGTGTGTGTGTGTTTGTGTGTGGGGAGGTGGGTGTTTAGGGAAGAGGTGAGATTTGAGAATTTTAGGAAGGGAGAGAGAAAGTATGATAACTACACTCTTTCTTGTCAGACCTTATGATGTTTCTGCAGAAATATGTCAAGAAGACGACCCTGTACAAATGTATGTAGGGTAGAACTGTCGTTGAGCTGGTTTAGAGTAGCGTCAGTGAAGAAAATACTTAAAAGGGGATTGCATTCGCAAATGAAATTAACTCACTGAAACAATTTACTATATATATGTTGAAATTCTTTCATGAGTGTGCTCGCATTAATTCATTTTTCAGTTTATTAGAGGATAACCTTATTCCCCAAACGAACTGTAATTTATCTCACGATGAGCTAAATAGTTCCGTCGTGCACGCGCACAAAGAGTTCTTCACATGCTTCCCGAAGCCCCGACCTCCAGCACGATGACGTGCTCCCTCACCTCCCAAATTACTGCTCTTCAGCTTCGCAAAGACGACGATTACTACAGCTGCATTTTTGGTGCATTTAGCAGGGACAATTATCGTAAACATACGCATGTTCATGCCTGAAATTGCCCTTCCTACCAAGCTCAGGCAATAAGGGGAAATGACCCTTCCACAACCTATGCTCAGCGTCGATCAAGGGTCTTCCTAAACACATACTCACAAGTATCGGCAAACCATAAAACGGAGCGTAATTGCAGCTTGCGAACAGTTCGCTGCGAGCGTCCGCAGAATTTCGTGGAATCAATCATAGAAACTCAAGAATTTTTGCGCGGAGTCTCGCGTATTTTACTGGATGTAAATTGCGTGCCTGAAAACATTCTGCGAATTTCATTCTATAAGAGTTTCTAACATTTAAAAAAAAATTCTATAGAAGCAAAAGATGAATAATTATAAAACTCAAGGTTGATATTAGAGTGCATCTCGTGAATAGGAAACTTTTTTGATCGTCAACACGCATATTCATGTCCGCACACGACATGAACGCGTTTTTATTCCTGCGCATTCGAACGCATGATTTTGAATTTTGCAGGCGTTTTCAGTTGGCGAAAAATTTTTGTGAATGCGACATATTAATTTAAAATTTTTCGCCGCTTCCAGTACCACTTTGTTGTCTGAACAAAGAAGACAGCAATTTACTTCAAGAAGTTTTCCCACGCGTGAAATATATTTGTGCACAGTTGCCTGATCTCGATAAGCGCCCGCATATATTGTGCAATTTATTATTACTGGAGGTTGTATCAAATAGTTGTTGAACGAAAACGAAAACGTAACTTCAAATAATTTAAAACTCGGAGGCTCCTTTACTTCTGAAAGAAAATGCTGCCTCAGCCAAATCGTTGAATAGAAAATAAACAGGCGGAGTTCGTGCATTCATTTGAAACTGTGTTCTCTTAAGTCATGCTCCGAAGTACAAATTGTTGATTTTTCGTTCGCACAAATTTTGAAGTATGTTTTGATCCAGTAAAGTATACTTCAATCGTATGAATTGTTTAGTATATTTCAATTTTGTTCATTTTAAGCTTTAGGTCATTCGTACAAATTCACAAGTGTATTATAAACATAGATCCCATAGATTATTAAGTTTAATTTGATGGCACAAATCCTGATGCAAAATTCTACAGTGTTTACAGCACGCTTTGATTTTATAAACTTCGAGACACAATTCGACCGTATAAATTCTAAACTACAAGTTAATCGCATAAGTTACTTAGTTTGATGTCATGAAACCTATTGTGTCTGTCAGTCGTACAATTTTTAAAGTTTGTTTCGATCGCATAAATTAGAAAGCATAAGTCGTCCGTATAAATTATAGTGCATTTCAATCGTGTAAATTTGACGGTACAAACTCTAGAGTATAATTTAACCTCATAAAATAAGGAGTATATTTCATCGTCATGCATTATATAATATAATCAAATTTCAAAATTCTGCAATACAATTCGATATCACTATTTGGAGCTGTGGAAAGCATCCGCCATTGCTGAATAACACATTCCAGGACGACCGCCATCTTGCCGCGATATCAAATCGATGAGAGCTTCGATCAAGACCCGCCCTGCGGGGGGAGATAGGGGACCTGTGGGGGCGAGAGGCTGTGAGGGCGGCAGTGGTGGGTGCTGGAGGGCAGGGCTCTTGCATGAGAGGCAGCCTGCTATTGCGGGGTGACTACCCGCAATAGTATGTTCGGAGTACATCTCTTCAACAAATAATTTGACCACCTCAGTCGACACTCTGGTGTTTCTCAGACGTCAAAACGCATTTCCAGCCTAGACGTCAAAACGCATTCCCATTGAATGTAGTCGCCTGTGTATCACTGGATTGGTTATCTTTTTCGTTCTGCGCGTTGAATTAAGAATAAATACGAAGTTATTTTCAAAGTAGATTGTTTAATTCGATGACTAATGGATATTTCACACACATTGCTCCGAAATTAATTCCGCTTTTACTTAGATTTAAGCTACAATGAGTCTCATGGATCAATGAAAAATTTGTGAACATGAGTTGATACGAAGGGATACCGTCATTATCTCAACTATTTCAACTAGGCTAAGTTTGTAAAATTTATTTTTATTTCCGTCAATTCATGCGAAGGAATTGAGAATGTTTCATTTCGAATGCACAACTTGAGATTCTGTTTAAATATTTGAAGTCTGTTGATCTATATTTGAAAATTTGGTAAAAGTAATTTTGTTAGGTAGCTTATTACTTATTAATTTTTCGTAACCAAGAGACGCAATTTTGAAGCACTCCTGTAATATTAGGGCCTTGACTAATTTCTTAACGTAGATTTTCCTGTTTTGTTCACAAATCAATACACAAGTAAAGCATTTACGAAATTAAACGTGCGAGCAAAAGATTTTCTGCCAAAAAATTCGAAACAGTTTATTTGTTTTTCTATTGTTAAATGTTGAGATTCCAATAATTCGACCATAATTTCTGATTAGCTCAAAAGCAATGTTGAAAAATGTTTTGATAATCCCATATCAAAAGCGACGAGCTCAAAACAGGCAGAATACTCGTATGTAACTTTGGGCGAGCGTAGACGTTCGAGCCTCGTGAGCTATATTAGCTCGTGATTATTTTACTCACTGAAGAATTTATGAGCCGTATGAGTGGGGCTGTAGATTAGGATAGATTATAACGATTACATTCTTGTCAGGTATTTAATGGATTTTGTGGAGGAACCTTCCACTGACGTGAAATTTCTTCGGCTGAAGTGACGCAGAGGAAACTTTTAAGAACGGAATTGTCTTTCAATTACGTTCGTCGTGTGTCAGGAAAATTGATGAGTTTCATTTATTATTCATGCGATTCCTCACACCAGAGCCAAAATTTATCATATGATACTTAAAATGTGTCTGAAGGTATATATGTATGGGACTGGCAGTGCATATTTTTACTATTTGGCGTTTCTAATCGTTACCTTAATTTCTTTTCATAATATAATTTATTCACAATAACAATTACTACACAAAGGACACAACTTCGGTGCAAGACCTCAACGCCATGAGAGCAGCTCGAAAATCAATTAAGTGTCATGTGTCTAGATCAAAATAGGACCTACCCTACAGCCTCAGTGGAAGGCACTTGAAAATATGCATTAGCACTTGGCAATGATATTCTGTTCTCAGTATAAACAATAGAAGTGCGGCCGCAGCAAAGACCTTTGCCAATTCTTATTCATTGTTGACTGCAATATAAGATTTCATTATCAGATGCCCCGTAGGAATAGCACTGAGTTTTTGGGGACGTTTGTAGCTGAGCGAGACTTTTTGAAGTAGACAAGAGGGTGTCATTCGTTAATGTCTTTTTAACGAGCTACTGACGATTGTTTCTCTCAGGCTCCCTTTTGCTCAGGGTGAGCGAGTTGATTTTGCGCTAACAAAAAAAGTCTTTTGAAACCACTCAGTTACAAGCCATTGTTCGCATCGAGTACTTATGTCATCAGGTCAGTACGAGGGAAGTGAGATGAGGGTGTGAGATTATGAAAAACTACATATCAATCCGAGAAAATGGGGAAAAATTTCTGCATTAGCTTGCAGCAAAGTTAAAATAGTTTTCATTGCGAGTTAACATTGTCATACGAATTTACTCTTTTCGTACAAACAACCCGCTTTGTTTCTTAGCCATCATTCAAAGACGGCTTCTCTCATCAAGCTTCATCTGAACAACACAAGCGTCTCAAGCGGACTTGTTTAATGGTCATCAGCAGCACGCATAGACAAACATAGACGTACGTAGACTGCATGAAAACACATTGGCATTCGAAGACGAAGACTTTAATAAGTAGACGCACGAGGACGAACACTACAGGCATCAGACTAAGGTGCACAACGTATAGCATAGTCGAAAAGTGTTCGAATTCGTGTTTTTCGTTTGTATTATGGTCAAATTTACACACTTCATCTGTCAAAATATGTTTATAAATGCTTTACATCAATTATACAGGGATTTATATACACAGAAGGAACATTTTTAAACGTAAATATCGTGAAAGAGGG